>UZAN01040260.1:0-15863 GCA_900618425.1 Echinostoma caproni
TAACTCAGCCAAAACGTGATGCAGAATTGCATAATTCTTGTTTAAAATCGAATAGAAAACATGGGCAATTTTTTATCGACCGCTCTAGGCATTGTCATAGACGGTCCTATAATCAGACCGTATTTTCCGAATCAATTATTGATCGATCGGTTAATGATAATCACTCAGCGATGTAACGGGGACACACTATAACTCAGCTAAAAACATTAGTTGATCGTGGAAATAACTTGAAAAAGTCAGTGCCGCAATATGCCCCGGACAAGTCAGCTATATCTTCACTAATGTTTTACGGCGGAAAAATAAGATTATTAATATTACTTGTGGGTGACGTAGAATGATATAAAATGCAAAAAATTTACCAGTTCATGGAATAATTTACCAACTGGTCTTTCTGTNCTTTCATAGATAATTCGAACGGTCAGATTACGATTAACCCTAATGTTACATCCTTCGAGGAGGCTGAAAAGTTGATTTTGTCGGATTGTTGTGAGCAAAACTTCTAAATGTGAATGGGACTGTACTCGGTTTTTGTCTTGCAACGTGTAATCACACTTAGAATATGGTCAGAAACACCCGCTGTTCAAGTGACTAGAATGCTTGGGTTCTGCCTGTACGGTCCCGGGTTCTAGTGATTCGCACCGGTGCTGATGAGACTCAACCTAGTAGAAATCGATGTCTAGTTCATTCTAACTTTCCAGTTGGAGCATTATTTACTCTGTACACAATAATCTTGATCATATAATCATCCTATTGACAATCTGTCATAATTATATGTTTGTACATTGTTTGAAGCACAGGTGAGAGGTGGAAACCCACTTGTGACGAAGGGACAGTTGACGTGGAATGAAGCAATTACATGACCTCTGCAAGCACTTTAGTTGTAAGGGCGTTTCAGAGTGATAAGACACGACACGAAGGTCGTAACAGACCTATGCATAGAATAAGATTATACTTCTTACTACTGGGATAGAGAACGAACAATCGAATGCGGTCGACAGCCGATATGGACGCGAGGTGGATGCGGGATTACAGAGTAATGAATGTCACTATTTGGTCTCTTTTCATTCTACACGAACACGTGACCAGAACCAATAAAGTGATTCAGCACAGCACGCGCCAGTGGAATAGACGGGTGGATGAATTACGGTCACAAAAGCAAAACATCGTTCCTTTCATTAGATTTGAACAAAACAAACGGTACCAGTCGATCATGGTTTTTGTCACCCCTTTCGTCCGTCAATCATAAGTATCTTGTATTCCATCGCATAAGCACTCTTCAGTCACCATTCACATGCACATCGTTCGAATCCGTTGGTACGGCATATACAACCCTGATAACCGAAAGTGTTCACGACAGAGACTCCCGTTCAATTTGCTGATGATTGACTTTCTAATATAGACAGTTGAGGTAATACAATTTTGAATTTGATTGACAATCATTTAGATTGTACCTGCATGCAATAACCTTCGTTCATCCAATCAGTCATGCACTCGAGAAGCTTTAACCGCAATTTTCGCTTATATTAAAGCTTGCCATCGAACTCCCAATCATTCACATGGAAGCTATGTGTGCTATCATTGTTTTCTTTGGAGGTGTTCAGTCAGGTCTTGGCACCATAGCTTTTAGGGGAGACACGGTATGCCATTTGTTAACTCTAATCAAAACCCTTACAACGGCTCATGTATTCCTCTTAAGCTTAGGCACACGCGATCAAAATTGAATGCGTAACTCTTCTAGGCCCCGGTGTGTTTTGGTTGGTGCATTGGGAACACACACGCGTTCCACACGAGGATTAAAATCTCAGAGGAGTGGGAAGATGGCCACTATTGATGGGAGTTAAACTCGAGCCTGCTACCTCGAGAGTGCGCGAAAACCAATTAAAGTAATGTTTTTCACTTCCTTTTTAGTTTATTGATTCATTCCATTTCCAGGAAGAGCGCACTATGACCAATCAAAGATTACCTAATAAAATGCTGTACTGGAAAAGATTGGCGTTAGCGGTGAGATTCGAACACACGATCTCCGAGCGTTGCTATGTTTACCTTAAATTCCTGATCATCGTCTGAGGGATGGTTAGCCAGTAACAGGTGTCTGCCAGTTAGAGAATAAAGTGCCGGAATGCGACTCTTGCAAATTGTTCTGACCTATAATTAATTGAGAGGTACACTGTACTATGGTGATTGGAGGCCCGTCCAATGACGATTTATCTTTCCACGAACTTCAAGGAAGTCTGAAAGACATTTTTGGTTGGTCCGTGCCTCGATTGCTTATGCCTAATGTTTACAAATGTGTTGATGTTCCTTTCAACATCAAATCTGGCCCCTGCTATCAAGCTGCTTTTATTGATTTACCTGACCTCGTCGTTAACAGTCGTCATTTTGAATACCTCGGTGCCGTTCTATCCCACAACCTCTCTTTGATTAAACCATATGGAGAACGGTAACAATAGGGTTGGTAAGCTTTCTTTTTATGCGTTCAAACTTAGGAATCTTACTGATCCCCCAAATGCGATCTTCAATTATGTGGTCGCATGCTATACTGTTCCCCTGTATTTTTTCCGGTCTAAAAGACAAAGATTTCATATTAATTTCCAGATCCATAAAATCACTCTCTTGATGTAATGCACAGCAACAATGTCCTGGTAGATTTCACTATGTGCAAGCATATTCATGAATGTGAAGGAATAACTGATAGAATATTGAACAACGAAGATCGCTGCTTGCGCAACAAACTTTTTAAATCCATGTCCAACCCTCGCCCGTTCGCATTATAAGCTCCTTCCCACACACGCACATCACATACAGAAACATTATTCTCCCTTTTCCCCCTTTTTTAGTGAACCGGGTGTCACTTACTTCAGGTCTAGTGGAACATTTTATGAGGTAATTTACTTATTCATTTTTAAGCTATCATCATCATCGTCTTCTTTCTCACAGTGCGCTGTCGTTTCTGTTTACCCCCTTCACGCTCTTTTGCCCTTCATCCCGCCCTTCCCCATTTTCACTGCCTTCTCGTGAAAATCGCTGAAAATTCCTCATTCGGGTGCATCAAGCTTAGTTTGAGTTGACTTACCTATAATACCATTGGTCTATGCTAACCGCTCTCACGCACGCACGCCAAGCCAGGCCACTCAGACGTACTCTATCATAAGACCGAATCGCTTTAGCCAATACAATTTCAGTACTGGACTGTCTGCTATGATTGATTCGTTGCTTGCTTGAGTGCCCCACCTGACCGTACCTCGACTGCATGTAATGCCTGTGCTTGCCTTCGGTAATTCCCTTGCCCGCATGCTTTGCTCGTCTACGTGTCCATGGATGTACTGCTGTGTGGCGTACTACGGTGATTAGTCATGCTAGAAAACGAAGTTACTTGCTTAATATATGCTTTGCTACAACCACGTGCATAACATAAATGAACAGCAAAGTGGGACCAGTAGCCAAGCCTTTCGTCATTTAAATCATCCGCGCAACATCTTTGTGTTAATGTCCTGAGTCCCAGAGTAGGGCTCAAGTTTACAACTTCGTACGGTTTCGGATTCAAATTCCTGGTGCATACGCGATCATGCAATACATCTCGTAGTGACAAGATAGTTTACCCCATTGCATACGTCAAACAGTCTGAATGGCTCTAGGATTCCGGGTGAACAAAAGCTCGGTTCGATTTGGTATTCGATCCGAGCGCAAACCGTAATAAACCTCAACACACAAGTGCTAATCACGTGCACATGAATTGGCCAATCAAAGTTGGTTCTGTTATAAAAAGATGAGAAAGTATTGTTATTGCAGTAAGAGATAAGAGATGTTTGTCGTTAAAAACACCTACATGTAACTTACAGTAAAAAATGACTTCCTCCATCGTTCATCATTTGTTTACGCGCTCCCATCTCGTGCACAAGCGGCCACTCACTCTTAACAGATTCCTGTCCCCAGATATCGTGCCTTTTCACGTTTACTCTTACTCCAGACTGTTAAGCTACGGAACACTTTCATACTCTGTCTCCTAATTCGCTTACAATCTTTTGCCCTTTAAATACACGCTCAATAAACTGGTTATTTAGTGAACGTCGAAAATTGCCTTAATTTCTATTTCCAATTCTATTTTTCTTTATTCATGCCACTGAATGAAATTGAAAAATGGTCAAAAAACTGTTGCTGGGTCCAATTAATGTGGGACTAAAGACACGCTGTTTAGTGCTGCGACGCGAAGCAAAGCGAATTACTCACTGTAAATAACACAAAAATGATTTGTATTGCATTATTGTGTTCATAAAGTAGCAACTGGTTAATCGAAACAAATCAAACGTGTGTTCGAAACCCACCGCCGCCGCCTGACTCCCCATTGTTTGTTGTACGACTGGCATTTGATTGGCAGCTTCCCCTTTCCCGAAACTGTATCTTTTTATATTCAATGAAAGAAAGTCCCCTCTATCTATTTACTTAATACAGAAATAAGACAAATGTTGCGAGATGGTAATGTTCTCAATCACTGAATTAAAACAAACCAGCACACATACAGCACATGGATTTGTTCAATTATGGTGAATGAACGTGTACAAGCATACGAAGATTATAATATATAAAAGTAGAAGTTCAACTCCGGGGTGGATCTTTTGTACAAATAAGGTTGGGTGACTTAATCGAATAGGCATCCTTTCACTAAGTGAAAAAGATTTAGCATTGCGATTAAGTAATGCTTGTTTAAAAGACGGATCGGGGTCAACTGTGTCCTGTTTTCATGAGATGTTTTGCAACAAATGACCCTGGATTTCTTGTGATCACTTGACCATCAGTTATCGGTTGCGTCATCGATTTCATCAGCCACTTTGGAATATGGTCGGTCATCCGTCGTGTGAACTGACGGTTTGTTCTGCCTAGATATGCGCCACCGCAAGTGTAAGTGAACTGGTATAACGTGTGTGAAATGGAACCGATGTGTCAGTCATGTTTACGTTTGTCCAAGTCGATTCCACGAGTAGAGGCAACGAGTTTGAGTTGAGCAGCTGGGTATCTGCGGTCTAGAGCTGACCCCAACTTATGGCGCACCTCATAGTAAATGTGGTCACTCTGGATCACAAGCTTTAAGTAGATCGCGTTTTTGTTAACGATTGAGGTTGGGCTACCTTTTGGGAATGGTCTACTGTGAATATCTATAAACCTCTCTGGGTTACCATTGTTTAGCAATGTTCTCCTCAGGAAATCCTCTCCTTCCTTTAGTCTATCGGGAGGATAAATGTTTCTTGCCCGACCAAATAAGGTTCTCACCAGCCCATGGAGGGAAATAGGGAAAAGTGTAGCTATTAACCATTCCCTGTCATTTTTCGGTAAACTGAGCGTTGTTATATCCCATTTATTCGCCTCGTAACTTGTATATGTAGAAACGCTAGACTGTTGTTGGTTTCTACTCCATGAGATACAGAGATGGACTGGTTAAAATATTTTAAAACATGTTTGAAAGAATAATAACGTTTGTACAGCATGAACTTGTTTTTTTTCTCACTCATTCCTAGAAACAAATCTGCCAAAATGGGACTTAACAGACTGCCCATAGCCAAGCCATTAATCTGTGTGTGTGTGTGTATGGCTACTTCACACTCAAATCGAATGATTTCCGTGCATGTAGGAATAAGGCCTCGTAAGTATTCAATGTTCAATATTATGGAGAATATTGTTTGAAAAAAAACAATTTTTTTCATAAGGTGGTACAATACTAAAAAGTGAATCCATATCTATCGAATGAATTCTCCATAGGGATACTATCATGTTTCCCAAACTATTATTGAATTCAGAATTATCTTCCACGCACTGAGACATAAGAAACTTACGGATGAAGTCAAGGATGTCTAGCGACCATCGAATAAGCATGTGATAAAGTGCGCTTTGCATGCACAAAATTGTCCTGAAAGAAGTCCGAAGTTTTTAAACTTTTGGCTTTAATTTTTTGTATTGGACCTCGGAAATGTAACCATAAAACAACAAATTTCTTCAGCTTTCTTGCGATTAGGCCTTCGGTGAGCTGGTTGTTCTCCTGTGTATTGTCGGCCTGGCATTTTCCAGTATCTGAAAGTATTTTGTTCATTTTGGCAAGGTAACTTCTGTTATAATTACCGTTCTAATTAATTAATTTTAAATTTTGATTAAATCAAATTAGATTTTACTTGATTTTACATTAATTAACCTTTTTGACACAATCAATCCACTTACTGTGTAGTTGACAGTTCACTTCTATATTTAATAACATTTGTATGCTTGTACTCATTCATTCACCATACCTGAACAACCTCATGCGCTATATATGCGCCTGTTTGTATTAATTCGGCGATTGAGAAGGTTAACATCTCGCAACATTTAGTTCTGTATTGAGAAGAAAAAGAGACAAGTTCATCCAGTCATATTATTCCCAACTTAGCCGTGGCGAGCATGATTAGTCCGAAATACTGGCTACTTATTGGTCTTCGCAACATCGTAATTCATAGCTGTCTCTCTCTCTCATAGGCGTTATACCGTATAACGTCTACATGACGTAACTTAGTGACTTTCAGTTCACGTAGCCAAGCGTTTTTAGCGTGTCTGTTTAAAAATCCCTGATCTCCGTACTTATGCATTGCTGACGGTCTTTGTTTCCTTTATGAGTATCGAACCCCGGGGCACTGCAATGAATAATTTACCTATTTGAACACTTGAATACTGAAATGAAATATATGTGCCCGGCTACTAGTGCTTCTCTTTATTGAGCAACACTTTGAATTTGCATAACGAACATAAAATGAACACAATACCCCCCTCCCAGAGCTTTTTCCACTGTAACTGGTCACTTTATATGAAGCTATCGCAACAGCTTGGTACAAATCATGACTCAGATCTCCGTTACGCCATGAAAATCCCGGATGCGTCGGTGAGTTGCCCCCCCCCTCCCTCTTCTAAGAAAATAAAAACAACTTACAGTGCTCTTTATTCACTACTTGCCTCGCCAAACAAAACTGAAATCGAGTTGAATCAATCGGTATCATACTGAATTCAGCTAACCAGGCATGCAAGGTATAGCACCCCAGGGTAAATTGTCAGCGTCAAGCGTTCACATAGTGGCGGTCGATTATTTAGCCATTGTCATCGTCTATATGATGAATCTGTCGTCTAAATGAGGCGTAAGGTGAAAATCTAGGAAGCACTGGACAGCTGTTTCAACTTGGTTGGGTCTCATTAACAGTGCAAACCCATCTAGCCAACTGGGGATCGAACCCAGGACCTCACAGGCTGAACGCAAGCATATTACCCACACGGGCACCGGACAGCTGATCCGACCGATTGTCATTTAAAGTATACACGATATTGTACAACTCATTTTTGTGAGCTTGCTGCGGGTATCAGTCCTAGCTCATCTCAGCACTCCCCTTCAGGGCTATGACTCAGCTGGAAACTTTCATAACGTGACTATTTGTTGTATGTATGGAAATTGTCATCGTCCTGAACTTCCGTGGCCACTATTATTACAATATTCTTAAAAGTTGTCCATTTCCAAGTTTTTCTGTCGTTATTATGGTCAATAGTGTCAGTGATCATGTTGCTTTTTTCAGGGGCTTTTGTTTAGCTCTTGAACGTTTTCTCGTCAGGATAGAGTGGAAACGCCATCGGAACTTTGAATACAGTGTCTTGTTCTGGTGTCTCCGTTTCAGTTCCAAGATAAAATAACTTCCTATGCCCATAGGCACATTTATCATCATGTGGCCAATTCTGCTTATCCCGGAACCAGTCGATACACTTTGGGATGTCTGGTTGCCGTAACCTGATGGGAATTGAACCAAATAACCTTTGTCATGCTAGTCACACACGAAATTAATAGTTACTGCAGGGTGTCAAGTATTCCTAAGATAGTAAATTCTCTCTTTCGAACTAAACATTATCGGTCAGAATGAGGTTGATCGACTTTTGCAACCCCCAAGTTCGGCTGCGCTTGAAGGTCACGACGGTACAGGAGATATTGCACTCTACTGACGAAACGTGTGTTGGAAACGATCTAACTGTTTGAAACTCTACACCATTGAGAAACCGCGTTCAAACGACCGGCCCGCATGACAGCACGCACGGTGAGTCAGTAGAACACACGTCCAGCCGCTTTAGTGATGCATTGCTTCTCCGTTGATCAGTTTCCTGTGCCAAGTGAACACCGGACAGTCGACATGCATGCGGCTACGCGTACGTCAACTGACTCATTTACGCGCACGTGGTTGACTTGTCTACGCCTGAGAGAGCGACCTACTGACAGATGCGTCCAGACATGCATTGCGTGCGTATGTTCTCGCCTCGGTGCGTCGGTGTTACGCATCGATCGATAAGTCGTGTCTGTCTACCGGAGCTAGTGGCGACCTGCCTGTCCTACATCCACCCCCTGCCTCTAAAACGCCCCTGTGTATAGATGATGCATGTTGAGAGGTGGGGGGAGGGGTGATTCGTGAATAGCCTAACCTAACTCCTAGCCCTGCCCGGCGTGGACTGAAGCGACTGGCTGGCTGCCCGACTGACCAATCACAGAGCGATTTACTCGTTCGCTCGTCCTAGATCGCAGCTGTTCGACAGGCGCAACGCACTGTAGACGGCCCTCGTCACCCGAGCGCAGCTGGGTTGTCTTAGCGGTCTGTTTCGTGTCATCTTGTCCTAGCGATCGTGCCATGGAATGTCGGATCACGTGGATCGTGGCACCGCAACTTTGCCTGGTCTTCACCATCGCATTTGCAGCGTGAATCGACCGTGTACTCACAGCACTTGTCACACGCATAAACGTGCAGTGTTTGATGACTTATATGTGACTCAAACTCAGGCTTGGCAACCTTTAACCACGGATTTATCTCATACGGATTTATTGATTAACGAAAACAACTCCGACAAGAACATAGATTCGGAAGCAGCAAACTGTTCGCGGAACCGTAATTGGTAAGCTGACATTGTAGTTGTTGGATCAAGGTGGAGAACGCTGCACATTTTAGCATAAGCATTACCTTTTATCGTGCTGATTTTTTATCCACAATGAAATCTTTTCATATGAGTGAGGTACTGGAGGTACTCGATAAACTTTTTTATTTTTTAGTTGACTGTAAGAAAGCAGTCATCACGATTCCTTCAGTAACGACATGCGGGAATAGGACGAAGTCGTATGTTTTAGATTGAAATCTAAATACCTTTAGAACTATCAGTTCATTTGTGATTTCCAAAATCGCTCAAGGTCATGATTTTTACTAGTTCTTTGCAGTGTGGACATTGCGCAGTGGTAGTAATCACACTGTTTCATTACCCCCCACACACGCTTCATTCAGTCTTTCCTCTGAAATTCAAAAATATTCGTATAATCATAGCTTTTGGCCCTAGTTAAGTGCTGTTTCTCCAAGTGGTGACCTTAGGTGTGGCCTGCCTGCACTGAAAAATTAATCCACTGGAGAAGCACTCCACCGTTGTGTATCGAAACTATTTATAAACTAGTAGTTCTGGTGCAGGTGTAAAGCTTGTACGGCCACGGATAGGTGCAGTCATCTAGAGATCTTTTCTTTAGTTTTCACTTAAATATTTAAATAGCTGACTTTCGAAACAGTCCCGGTGTTTCCCTATGGTTGTTGTTTATGGGGGTTCTACCCGGCGGCAGTTGTCTCATAAATGCATCCTGTTTAACAAGATTGAAATTCATGCCTTCGCACCATAAAATCAAACTTCTCTCCAGGTATATTCAATTCACCTAGGTATATAATCCTAGCGAACAAGAGAATTGTTTGTCCCAGTGAGCACGAAGTAGCGTGCGAGCTCTTTTTTAGTGTTTCATAATTGCAAATAAATATGGCCTTATTCTGTTCCCGAAAAAGTTCTCGGAAATATATTATCCGTTCAGTCTGCCAAACAGTGGGTCTTCTTGTTGGTGTCCATGTATGTAACTGAATCCTTTTATTCTGTATCACGATGAGATAGGCCTACTAGAACCTTTTCACTTACCTTAGTCTATCTGAGGAATTTTTCGAGTAGAAAATCACGTTTAACTTTGTCAATGGTTGTGAGCCGAATGGTGCGTTGCTGTTTTATTTGTCTTATCGGAAAATAAACCCCTAGATGTTTCAGAATATCAGGTAGAACTTGATTCATATGGACTCTGTTGAAAGAAAACCCCCTGTTTCAGTGCATGGTTATCGTGTGATAGTTTTGAGATTGTGTTGTCTTCACGTGACTATCGGGTTTAGTATGCGAGTGTTTTTTAGAAGATTTGATCACAGCGATTTTCACGGAACTATGTTGCGGAATAGATAGTTAAACATCCGATACTAAGCAAGTTACGTTGCCATGAAAATTCGCCCTTTGAGTGCATAAAGCATTTCTTGACTTGAATTGACTCTGTACGTTACGAGCATAAACCGGCTTCATGGGTATCCCGAATTGCAGCTGCCCACGCTCGGCAGTCGGCAGCAAGATTGTGATCCAACCGGACTTTTATTGTCAAGTGCCATGTACGGAGCAAAAATCAAGATGTTCTGCGTTATCGCGTATTGTGTCTGACCAGGTTTTCAGTTGGTTACTGAAATCAATCTCTAGGGTTCATCCCTGGAAAAAATATCATCAGAGTGAGCTGTATAGACCAGACCAAATTACTGAGATGGGATTCGGGAAGACCTTCCACTGGATAGTTTACTGTTAAAATGTTCGTAGAGTTCTCATGTTTACTTCTTTTTTCAGCTGGTCGACATTATTTTTGTTAAACAATTACTGTAAATGTGTCAGGTTAGCGTTTCTCTAACGCAATGGCATAATGCGAGCTTTAAGGGCTGAGGGCCATTCCTCAGTGTTTTGGTTGATATAGTCTAACACTCATAAATAATAATACGCTCGTTGTATTCTCAACGGTTTCGCTCATCGGGTGTACCGCAGATCAACCCAGAATCAACAATGCCAGCGGGAGGACACGTGAAATCATAGGCGGACCAGTGGAAGAACGATATACGGTCGTCCCCTGTCTTGGGACGATCAGCGTAATACACAATACATAATGAAACACCTTGGTTATGAATTGCCTCCGCTCAGCAGGACAATATTAAGAGCTACGCTTGTGCAAACCCATTTTTACTGGATAAAGGTAATTACATCAATTTCTTGGTAGCTGATTGAGACATCCATTAAACTGTTTGATTGGGCTGGGCCATATTGCCAGCTTTCGCCACCCTTTGCAATCTCCAGCGCAGTGCGGTAAGATTTCTCCATATCCTCATTCCTCTTCAAATGGCATTAAGGATTTTCTAAGTAATTCTTTGTTCCGTCTAACAGGTGGTGGAACGAAACTCTTTTTCGGGAACGGAGTTATTGATCTACGATGCGTTTATCCTTCTCTATCACTATGACGTGAACCCCACTGATTGCTACCAGTGTTGTGCGTTTACGTTTTCCTCCTTATTCAGTTAGGGTAGTTATTTTTCCACCATAGAGTCTCTATCAGTCGCAAAGCAACCAACTATTCCACATGAAGAGAAATCATTAGCTCAGCAACCAGTTGTCACCTCATCAACCAGTAGCCTTCCTGAAAGATCTTGTCAGTCTCTGTATATACAGTATATACAAGTAATAGAGCGCAAGACGCATCAAATGACTGGTGAAACTGGATTCACCTCCCCGTTCCTGCATTGCGTTTAACACGATAGACTGATCCACAGAGCATGCACCTGACTTACGATCTTCCCATCACCTGCTGCATTTCTTGGTTCAATCTGTCTCTGTTTGCTCCGATTAGATCACGCCTCAATTCACATCAACGATTTCACTTGATGCTCACGAGGATTACCTACATGCGTGTGTTTTGATTGAGAATAGAGGATACTCGAAGTGTGGTGGTGTGTCGGGGGGGGGGAGATAGTTAAAGTGTTCTGTAGTTAGCCCATTTTCCACTCCCTACTTATTCAGCTCCGATAACCTCCATCTCTGCTAATGAGTGCCTTCAACTCAAGCCGTTTCCTGAATGAAACCCCCAGGGACGCACAATCTTTTCGGATTATTTTTCTACCTCACCTCGCAGTGTCCAGTGTGCGGTCGCCATCGCACACTTGAATGCGTTAAGGAGCATTGGTTTGAATACAATCTCGCAGTTGATTTCCTTCAGATAGATATATAACTTCCCAATCAATCCTCAGTTTTATTTTTCTTTAGATGAATGATAATAAATATATACACACGACCAGATGGGGTCGATCACCACATCGACCTTGACAGACTAACCCGCGATTGGTGTGATCTTCATGGCACAAAAATGTAGTCGTCACTATTTCGACCATCGGTTAGTCGATTAATTTCGTCACAGGATTCACATACCTCTATTTGCAGTTGTGAGAGAAGAAAAAGGAGGCTTAGAAAAATACTCAGCTTCATTTCCCACTGCCTGTAATGAACAAATAAACAAAAGATTTTATTCATGCAATTCTATTGAAATGAAACAGATAAATACTATTTACCCTCGATGATTAACTTTTAGAACTTTCATTCAAATCATTTGCATCAAATGTTCTCAAAAGATCCTTCTCACCATTGATCTTACTTAGCTTTCAACGGCATTTCTTTTCCATCTCCACAAACTGCAATCTTTCCATAGGTTACCTCATCTAACTTTTAGCCTGTTATTCATACTTATTCTCCATGAGCAATTCGGTCAATGCGATTCGTTGATATTGAGAACATACATACCTCCGTCACGTGACACTTCCTGAATTACACATCACCTTGCTGTCCTTCAAAATGTCTTCATTGCTCACGTTTAGTTGTTTCAGTATTCCACTTGTGTCACACCTGCTAATTTGTTTTCGATGTAGGGAACTAATTGGTGGGTGCACCATTTACTGCGGTACCCGGATCTTTGATATTCTCGTGCCAGTCGATCTCAACCGGGATGGTGTAGGCAATGAATAACTGATGCGCTATTTTTTGCCCACAAAATATCTAGTGGATTGGATGAATAAATTATTAAAGCCGTACGATGGGCAACTGTACGTTGTGCTTTCACTATCTTTTTATTTCTGTATTTCTGTTGAACTATATCGTGTAATGGAGAGGACTCAGTGCTTGCGCGGCTTGTTTACTAAGCTCCTTTGGTATGATTTTTTCTACTGTTCGGTTATCAATAAAGATTTTTCTTATTCCAAATATCTCGTGTGAATTGACCCGTGATCGAATTCAAACCGTTCGTAGTCATGTCCGGGGCTTCTATAGTCTAGCGCCGATCAATTTTGTTGCCATTTTATCTTTTTATTGGGTGCCTTGGCGGGCTAAAGGATTGCACAAAAACGCTGTTTGGTTGTGAAGTTCGACGGCTCGTGCTTTCGGACCTAGATTGGGAACTTGTCCTGGCGATGCGTAGCGTGTGGTAGCTGCGTTGTCCGAATTAATACCACGCCTGTCCTGTTCGATCTAAATGTGGTTCGTCACTCCCGATCGCACTGCTTAGGTTGTCGGTTGGTAAAATAGTGTCACCTACATTTAGAGGATTCAGTGTGTGTACAGCTGCGGAATAACCTGCAATTCTGACCATGAGCCAGGAGTACACGCAGCCCATTTTTTACAGGTTCTCCCCGTATATTGCTTACCTTGTGCTGTTTTGGTAGGAAGTATTCCTCGAACGCTATCGCCGGTGGGCTTTGGGTCTGGGGTTCGAACCCCATCGCTGCCAGCCGACTTTGGTGGTGGGCAGCTTTGTTGTCGCCCGAGTCAGTACCGCACCTATGCTAATGGGGCCTTATGTGGCTCGCCACTCTAGGTCCCTGAACCTAGGTTTCCTGTTTCCAACAGGTCCTCGTGAAATTGCGATTCACCATGTCTGTTGTTCATCACACGAAGTTTTAAGTAACTGTGGTGGCCCACTGGAGCGAGTGGTCGACTTCCATAGATTACGTTGGTTGGGGCATGTGTTACACATGTCACCAAATAGGTTGCCACGGCGAGCGATGCTCACCGAGGTAGGTAGTGGGTGGAACGAAGCCAAGAGTGGTCAAGCTAAAACCTGGCATGAGGGTATGAAAACCCTAACCATGAATCTGAGTCATAGGTCCCGTTAGGCTCCCTGGATGGAGTCCTCCGGACAATCGTAATTAATGGTTAGAGACACTGAATGATATGGCTACGTATCGTAAACAGTGACGTTCTTGTATATTGTCCTTTTTTTTGCAACATTAATCCGATGAAATTTCCAATTTTCTCTTTGATTCCACTTTCAACCTTCCTGTTTTTCTCCTACTGTTCATCCAAATGGGGGACGAAAAGACAGCAACCAAAACCGGCGCAAACAAGTGTATGAATAATGGCTTTTCAAACTGAACTGAACTGAGCTATTGTGAATATTCATGCTGCAAGGCCTCCATCTGAATATCACACGTTGAATTTCAGATTAATTTCAACCTTTCCGTGAACTTCTTTGTTTCATTTCAGGTAGATTTTTTATGTCCTTGTGCTTGTCACTGTTTGATTTTTACCGTCTACTCATTGCCTCTATTTTTTCTTCTTTTTGACCGTAGAATTTAACTCTCATTTTATCTCAGCGTATGTCGATACAGATTCTGATCGATCTATGTGAATCCATCATTCAGTGCAACTCAGTGCAGCTAAAGCCGGAAGTTGTGCTCAAATGAATTACGTACATTTGTCCAATCGATCTATCTTTTTTGCTTTTGGAACCACACCCTTGCAGAACTACGATTGCCAAGGTGTTGTTCACGTGGCAACATGCAATTCATTCATGTGTGAAACTTGAGGTGCATGGGACTATGCAATGCAGTTAGTAATGTCTCTCGTTTTTCTTAGTCTCTTTAAAAATGTCCTAGAGCGTATCGGTTTTCCACAAATCATGTATCGAACTTGTCTACCATATAGTCGGATTAGTCTTTTTTACCCATTGTTTTTCGGCCTGAAACCATGGTCTTTCTAGCGACCGTTCCAGCTAACTGAAATGCCCATTATCGATGCTGTAGCGAGCAATCTAACTGCACTTTTATTATTCACAGACTTTCTAAACTGTTGGAAATATTCGGTTTGTCGTGATGCAACTCCATGAAACAAGTCGATTTTGCTCGTTAATCTACAGAACGATCATCTTCGATGATCTTTTGATTGATCATGCGTTCTGTCATCGACTCATCGATACGTTGGTGGTGGATCGGTGTGTGCTGTTGGTAACGATGTGAACAGGTGCGTCATCACCTTCAATGCACACAAGTGCAATCACATCGATCCGGGTTGTTATCCCAGACCGAGTCAGAAAACTGTTCCATTGTTCCATTCGAGTAACCTAATCACGTCTGTGGTTTGAACCTAATGCATGTAACCATCCGCTTCCTAGTACCGTGTCATAAGATGAGGTATGACGAATAGCGAACCAAGTTGGTCGCGTGTGTGCTTTGAAGAGTTACATGATGTTGCGGTCTGTGACCGACCGCAAATACAGGTTTTTGGTGTTGTCACTTATATTGCAACTAACGTCAGAATAAATAGTCGTCGATTTCGATTCTTCGCGTTAATCGAAGGACACTGTGCATCAAGTTATGGGTTCTCTCAGCTATTTTTAACAGCTTGTTAGAGCTTTCGCGGACAACACTGAGGGAAAATTTTATCAGTAGTTCGATCTACCCCATGTCGAACTACATGTTTGCTATTCACGATATTCACAAATGTTCTCGGTATGTACACGGTTCAACTGGTGATACGATCTTAAGATTTGTTGGTACTATCACGAACAGTATGCTACTACCCGTCCTATAGAAAGAAACAGCTCTACTTATGCTCCATTCGTTTTGTCCGATTCCATTTGCTCGGAGGCTTCAATCTCAATCACCGGAAATTGCTCGTTTTTAGTCTGGCAATCACCATTC
>UZAN01040260.1:29383-66056 GCA_900618425.1 Echinostoma caproni
TGTACTGCCCACTCTAGAGCGTGAAGTTCAGAATGGGGAATATAGTGACTCCTTTAGTGGTTGAGGTTATTCTCAACCAGTGTTGTGGATCATTGTGGTGTGTTTATCGCTTGCCTTTATTATTTTACCAAGAAAATTATTGAGGACATTAGACTTTTTATTTTATTTTCTCACTTACTCCAGTTGTGCTCCTTTCAGTTTTGCTAGGCAGTTTCGTTGACATGCGGCCTAATGCCATGCCTATTCTATAATAGGATCTTACATGGTTCGCCAGTGTCCAATTTTTAATTTTCCGGTTTATCAACAACAATGGGTCCTAGTGAATTTGGGTTCCCCCCCCCCTTGTTCTGCTCAACACTCAGTGGCTTGTAATAANAATGGAAGGATAGGAAAGAATCACAGAGAACATCCCTCGAACGTCATGTGTAAGAATTGAATTAAATACACTGAAGCGTCAATCAAGGCCGCGTTGTGTGGCGTCTCTTGGGGAACAGCATAGTCCGGCTGCCACGAAACCTTTCGCAGTTGGACATTAATTAGGTTTTTGTGTGTGATCTGATAGCATCATATCCGTTCAACTTTGCTCCGCATCCAACCAGATAATTAAATCCAAAAGACATTTAACTTCATTGATCACGGATTTTACGACCCCTCATTATGAGAGATTGATCTCAGTTCGCAGTACACCGGACCGCTTGACCACCTAGGGCATGCATGTTCAGACGTGAACTAACGTTTGTACTTTTCTGTCACTCGCTTATGCGCACATACTCTCGATGTCTGATAAGTCTGCTTCATCCATTTGTCCGATCGTTCATGCGCATACTCTGCATCCGATTGTACTCTCTCTCTCCATTTACCTTCTGTTTTGCGTTTTTGAAACATCTCAGCGGTTGGGACTTGTTAACGCTCCGGATCCCTTGGGAAGCTATTGAATCGTCTTTTATTATATGGTTCATAGTGGATAGGGTGTTCTCAGTGCCCACTGAGGTCGACTGTTGAGTTGAACCGATCGGCTGTCTATGCCCTCTGGAATTCTAGGTGGCAATAGCCAAAGGTCATTGCTTGTGGCTCACCGGTCCATAACCTAGTATTCACATTAAAAATTCCTGGGATCACAGGATACGTGCGGTACTGAGCCGCTCGGTAGCGAAGTTGTGTATATCACCAAAGCCAATTGGTGATGACCAGGGCATGTCAATAACAGCTACTTTGATGGTTAATCAATCAATGATTTTCATCTTTTTCCATTTTGTCCATTCGGATCAACAAGCTGCTAAAATGCGTTCAGCTTGAAATAATTTTCGCCACTGATTAGCGCTCAGCACCGTACATCCGATTGAAAATCGTTTATTTTCAATTCGTTATATTTTATTGCTATAGTGTGACAATTGTTTAATATGCTACCCTGGGGATCCCACGACATGTTTGCATGCAAACCAATTCCTGATCCTTCTTCGTAGTCTTTATATTGTCTTCGTTTTTTTCTTTTGTACCTCATGTTAGTAATATGCTCATAACCCCGTCACTTTCCTTCCACTGGGAACCATTCAATCATCAGCCGGTACTTCAGATTGCTTCAGTCAGTTTTTGACAACACCGCATGTTTCGATATTTGCGTGCGATTTCGCGTATAGTATGCCATCTCACTCTCAAGTGGTCTGTCAATCTCTTTGCGTTTTCACTGTTAGACGAGAGTTTTGATACGCCCACTCTTGCTTTTTTCATTGACTGTCCAGTGTTCGGCACTACTACGGCATTTGTAAATGTGTTTGTTCGGAACAACAGTTGTTCTGTACTCGACTACCCCCGGTTTCAACTGTTTGACAGACAGATTGAAGTGTTGGCCTGAGAATGACTAGCTCATATCCATTGACGAGTCATTTGACAGGCTGCACCAGCTCAACCCGGTTTGTCATCTACTGAGCGATATTACCGACGAGCAATCGCCCGACTGTATACTGCAAAGTTGATGCGTGAATTGGGTGCTGAGATTTTACAATAATTTCATCGTCGCAGTTGTATGAAGTGTTACAGTCAAACCCCCGTCTAACCCTTTATTGTCAGACATGGTCAAGTAGCATTGTCGTTTATACTGGTTTCCGTATTACCGCTAAGGGTATCTCGACAACTCGATTCTGATATGCTCAATTCTCACTCGTTTCTGATAACATGAGTGAAATCACCATGTTCACGGAAAACAAACATTGCGGAATAAACTAGCGTTCACCTCGCTCCATCACTGCTGCAGCCATCATTGCCCACCTGCCTATCACTTCAGTGTGTAGCATTCTGAACCAGCATATGTAGCCAATGCAGTAGTCCCCAGTCGCTCATTCTGCTCGAGTGCACTATGGGGCGATGTTGCGAGCGTTCTATCTCGTCTGTCACACCAGAAAATTGTGCAGTTATCGTGATGGTTNNCTCGTTCCCAACTCGCGTCTATCCATGCTCTGGGTTTGTGCTCGTCGGCGTGGCTAGACAGAGACACCTGAATAGAACCAATGTGTTTTGCTGCCGCACACCGACTTTGTGCGTGTGTGATGACTTTTTCATGTTACCGATCGACGGACGGCATGAATTGTGCCTTATCGCCTGATTTTGATAAACGAGCCGCACGCAGTCTTTTGTTCTTTCTCGTCTGTTTATTTGTCCATCTGACGTCCGTCAGNCACACACTTTGGTGCTGCAACCCGACAACTGCACATCTGGTTTGTGCAGTGGGATCGGATTCCACTGTATACTTTTCGTTTTGTGTTGTTCGTCTGTATCCGACTGACTGTCTTTTCAAGTTGTTGACCAAGGCAGCTTCATTCTCCCCCAATCCCTTCGGCCTTCATATTAGAAAATGGGCTATACCGGTGATTGGGAAATGGAGGGGGTGAGGTACAGATTAGTTGTGAGTGATGAACCGTAAATCCCACATCCTCCTTACACACCAAATCTGATTTATTGTATTGCGGACAATTGAACTCGCTTCACTGTTCACGAAGTCAGCCTTCTCCTGGATCTCGCTGGAGGACGTGAACCAACGGCGCAGTGATATTGTCTGATGTATATCTGGTTACCACAACGTAGGCAGGTACATGGTTTAGTGGCCATAAGAGCCTGCCAAACTATGTTCAACTCTCGCACAACTGTCTTTGTTACCTGAATGACAAATAGTGATCTTCCGTCCCGAAGGAAAGGTAAATTGAACACAGTTGTCAATTTTATGATGCGGCTTTTGGCTTCAAATTGTAATTATCTCTGCTTCTCACAATCTGTGTTTGCTCTCCAAGCTATTCGTGGAAAATAGCTTGGACTCCGATCGTACACTGTTCAGAAGTCCGTTCGAATGATAAACCATTCTTGTGACTCCGGTTTCACCTGTTGCCATAGCTGGTCGAAATGAAAGTTCATCTCAGGTTGACTTATCGAAGATAATCGCCTCATCATTTCAACTAGTTGATTGGACAGCGCTTCTCCGGTTCTCTTTTCTCGCAGGTTTTTTTTAATATTCCGCACTTTTGCTTAATTGTTTCATTCTTTTATTATGCTCTTATCAGAATAGAAAAAAAAGACTGAGTAGAGGCGTGGACTAAATAAAATTCCACTTAGACGAATAGCCATTCTACCGTGTTGGTATTGATTGACTGAAGAGCCTAGCAACGATTCCATTTTGCGCAAACCCCACGGAACAATCGAATTGCCGTTATGTTATTCCATATGTTTGCCTAAAGGCAATATTAATACTTAATCAACAAACATCCTTTCACCCTGTGACCGATTTCCACCCTTCGGTTTTTCCCCCGTGAACCCATTAATCAGTGGTTACTAAATCAGAACCAATCGCCATATGGTCTTAAACAGTAGGAGATCTTGTAGTGTTTGTCTATATGCTATGTAACTTTCGCTCTTGGTAACTGTGCATGACTATTAGTTCACCCCAATGTTCTCATGTTCTTAACACATTTTCCACAGTTCTCTGTAATTTAATCACACATCCGTTCTCTCTCTCTCTCTCTCTCTCGCTATGCTCACCTTTTGAACTTCTAGATCACCCCTGAAAGGCATTGAATTTCTCATCAAATATGGGTTCTTGGATTGCACTCCGGAAACGGTGGCACGTTTTCTGCTGACCCGAAAAGGGTTGAGTCGTGTGGCCATCGGAGATTATTTGGGGAACACAAAAGACGAACTAGCTATGACTACCACTCGGTAAGTGACTTGTGAAACTGTCTGTATGACTGTCTCCTACATCCACTCTGGTCGTGTGACCTAACTAACTGTTCGGGTGGATGGGGAATCTATTCTGACCCCCTAAAACAATACTCGTTGATTGATGTGGCTACTGAAAGTGTTGAGTTCCGTCTTAGGTAAACACATAGCTGCGTGTTGTCTAGATATATTACTGAACAGCAGGTTTTTGTGATCATGGGGCTTTCACCGTCTGCTGTTCATCACATTAAGATGTTTAATAGGAAAAATGGATTAGTTTTCAATGGTAAAACTAACATTCCTGCATCGGTGGATCCTCCCCACGTTGACCAACCGTTATTCGCCTTTGTGGGTAGAATGTGGTTCGTATCAGGCCGCTACTCACGCCTGAGCAAACAATGATGTTTGTCTTTTTTCCTTTGATCCGGAAGTGTATATGTGTCTGTCACTATAGAGATCTGTTCACGTCAAACAAGCAATCCGTCCGATCTTATTCACATCCCCGTCTTGGGTGCGTTTTTGTCCACTCCATTTGCTTCCATGTACGCACACAAACACGCGCACGGTGGACCTCAATCGGTGCTAGCATTTCATTCCTCCCACATCGTTTCAGAAACACCTAATTCCGGTTCAAGTTCCCTGCGCAGATGGAAGGGTGAGGGAGTGTTTGTGTGTGGGAGGGGGGAAGGGGGCGTAGCACGAAGAAAGGAGATAAGAATTCGGCTGAGACTAATTTCGTCTCTAATCTGGACATTATCATTCATCCAAGTTTTTCTTTGGCCTCCGGTATTAATAATCAGGATTATTTTTCATCATCCAAGAGCTTTTTCATTCTTACCGCCTCTCTCCTCTTGAGGTTCTTAAGGCCCTTGACCTCTGACCCGGATGGGAGATCCGGGTGCTGGGTGAATGGCACTCAGACCATGCTTTTCCGATCCTGTCGGTTACTCCGTAACAAAAGAGATTCATATGGATGGCTGAACGTTTTCACGAACCGAGTACCCTCGAAATCTGGTTGTCCAAGCTTCTGTCGATTTCCAAAACTACAGGTTTACATGCACTCCAACACATTTCATTCTCGTTGCAGATCATCACTGCATTAGTATTTTTTAAAACAGTTCTCTTTCAACGACCAACTCACAAAACCACCATTCTTTCTGGGTTGTGTAAGAGTGGAATACATTTACATCTTTCTATCACACAGCAGGCAGAGTGAGCCTCAATTGCAAGGACTTGTTATTCCCCTATGGAAACCGGCAACCTAAGATCCGAGACTTGGAGTGGCGTGAACCCGCATAAGTCCACTATCAACCTGACGAATATTCTAGGTTTCTTTTATCGAAATTATATGAATGGTAAGATGACAGATCCCCCATATATATGCTTTTCGTCTGCGTTCGCTGTTTGCTACACAAAATAAGCGAGTTCATGTGTGACCAGTGAAGCATAATAAGAACAGCGATGAATGGGTAAATTGATCATATGTTCTACCATAAGGACACGAGAGTGTTAGATAAACAGTCTGTGGACGGTAATGCCACGGTAAACACGTAATGGATCAACCTCGTTTGCCCCCAAAGGGCTGATTGTGTGCGTGTGTGTCACGCTGGGTGATGTCTCATAGAAACCTCAGAACTCGAATAATAGGTGGGTCAGGTAATTCTGTGTGACCGACTGCCGTAATGTGTCCCACAATCTTCTAAACCGAGTTTCGTCGGATTGCCTACATTAATGTCATGCGGTGCGTCATTGAATGTGCTGATCAGTTGAGAATATTCGTGGGTACTCGTTGAGCCTATCAGCCGCTGTATGTGTCATTGAAACTGCGGGTAAATTGATAGGGGACAAGTAAAATATTGGATCCAATGGAGCTGTTCAAGTAGTTTTAGAAGCCTGTCCGGTTGGTAGTTTGTAGTCATGATCGGCATCGTTGTCGTACAGAGAAGCGAACTTCGCTGATCATCGTCACTGTAGTGAGTGCAGCTCGTTACGTTTGTACAAGTTGTTTCAAAGATGAAAACAATACTTTCTGTGAGTCAAATAATCGGATCTTTTTTCTCTTTTTCTGTTTCTTTTTATTGGCTATATATGTATTGGTACAAACAGTTTTCCAGAATTGGGAAGCGGCCGATCAAGGGACTGTGATGAAACACAGACCACAAGTCCTCTGGGCCATTGGTTGTTGGTGACCTAATCTACTTTACCCCCGTACTCCAGTGCAACAGGTCCTTGAAAATTTTTTGTGAAAGAAAATTGTATAACTATTCAACTGTTTCCGGAAGTGGTATATTTGTGAGTAAAGAGACTGCATAAATCGAATACATCTGATGGGAACTCATTAGTCCTCATTTATCTGATCGTTCGAGTGAGTATTTCTGGATCGGGACAGGGATGTTGATAAACTTGTGCGTAAGTTCGATATTTTGCTGAATTTTCCTAAGACCTGGCATCGTAACGATGAAAGTTTTGGTCTATCTATCATTGTGAGTTCGTTATTATTTGAATTTTTGGAAACAACAACTTTTCTCTCCCTGTATCAAACCCCAACTTTTGTCACAATCACTTTAGGTTTACCGATTGCGTTTGTTTGTCGCATAACAACAGTCCCACTGTTGCTAATGCGGATTTTCCCTTCCATGGTCGCGTTGCTTCTCGTGGTATTCTTCGCTACCTTTTTCCTGTTTGTGTATGCATATTTGTTTGCAAGCTTAGCAACGTAACTGTGCGAAAACGAATCGGGCATCGTGACTTAGCCCCCTCTCAGCGGTATGATTCATCGGGCACAGAATCGTTTGTATATCAAATTTACGAGGTTCTAACTTCAATACTGGACCAGTTGGTATCTCACGTCCCAAGTATAAGCGTTTGAACATTGACATGAGAACATACCCGATTGTCCTTGCGTCCTCTGGTTTCGACCTGCGCAAACAATTCTTTTAGGTTGTTGATATTACCGTGGAAGTTTTCCCTGTTAGTGTGTAGCAGTGGTTTGTCTGAGGTAAATCTGCCGCTTAGGTTTGTGCACATCTGGGCATGTGGATGCCATTTACACTTGTCATTTAAGTGTGGCATAGTTTCAACGATCAAACGAACTACACGTCTGTCCTTATGTGTGTGCTTGTGTATAGTCAGGTATGTGCTTAGGATAACTATTTTCTCCCGTTCATGCAATGATGACCAGATGATGGTAAATTTCGGGATCATAGTCGTTTCTCCGTTCCTCCGTCGTTTCTGGAAACTCATTTCGAACCACCTAATTTGAATATGTACGACGCTATCCTCGAACTCAACATGCAACTTTCTTATGCAACCTCTTGTTTTTCTGGAGCACATACCACGATCGAAAAATAACCCTCAACTCAGCCACCATGTCACCGATTGTGGACTACCAAAACTCCAGTAAACTATGTTTTTCTCTGGGGTGCATGTTTAAAAATAGCTCACAATTTGTCATTCGGACACCAAATATCCACGACTGGCTGGATGCACAACCGGGAAAGTTTTAGTCAAATACAGTTAGGAGAGTACAACGTAAGTAATAACTGGACTAAAGGATATGGAATACGCGTATTTGATGGGCGACAACAACCAGGAAACCGAATGTGTCTCCAGGGGACTTTAATCTAACCATTTGTTTACTACTCATAATTTTTGGCCAATTTCTTTTTTTCACTTACGTCGTAAGGTAAACTCTGTGCTGATTAACCGAGCTGTTGGCCATAACGATCACACAAACAAGTGATGGTGGCTACACAGGATGGCTTTTGTCGAGTCAAAGTTCTGATCACCTCTGGAAGATCAAACGACAGAGGTCGAACAAAGTCTAATTTCCTGGTCCTCCAATTTAGGAGTTCGATTGGCATTGGCGTCTGAATCGGTGAAATCTTAGAGGATTAATTGATCCAAGTAAATGAGCCCCCACTCCACCTTACCAGCTGCCTTGTGGTTAGGTTCTGGTCAGAACCAAAGGCTTTGGTTGAAAACCCTAATCGTTCTCCGGCTTATTGGCTGAACACCTTAGCGGTGCCCGTGCACAAAGTTGCTATGAACAAACGAAACATAACTCCACTCTGTATCGTTCTTTGCGCAAGGTAATTGGGACCGCGCTGCCCGTGACATCGAGCGGGGTGGATAATGCTAAGTAGACTACTGATCAGACATCCCAACCTTTGCTTAACTCTTTATCTTCTGTTCCCAACCTTCATCCTTTGCCCCTTCTTCCGATCCAAAACGTTCTCTCAAGCAACTTGTTTACTGGTTGCCACAGGTCAATGCTAAATAACACCTCAAGTAGTTTACCAGTAAATATACTGCAGATTCTGACACCTCGTCAACCACTGAATTTGGAGGACTTCAATGTGAGGATTCCGATGCAGGTGAGTAAACAAGCGTGTCTTGTGCGTACAATGGGCTCTAGAAATTGATGTCTGTTGTGTATCGGAGACAGGAATTCAGCATCCAAGTAGTGTAAGCCATTTGCGTGCATCGGGTCTATCCTTGAGGTTCTTCCGTTGCACATCAGAAGAAGATGAAGCCCGCACTTTGTATCAGTGAGATATAGAAATTGTACTCAACGGTAAATTTGAGACCTCAGTGATAGATTGGATACCCGTTAACAGTCGTTTTTGCGGAACAAGGCCCCAGGGTTGTTAGTATTCGGAAGGGAGGCCACACCATCATTTCCGCGTGTGCACCAGCTACGGTCCCAATTCATAAAAGGACCAATTTTATGGCAAACTCACTAGCCTCACTCGATTGAGCCTCAGCTCTAATATTACAGTGCTGGTAGGGTATTTTGGCCCACAAGTTGAAAAACTGAGCGCATCCGAACCTTGTTTATGGGTGGGGGGGGGCGCTTAGCTCTGTCCGCCCAGCGATTCCTTCAGTTCTGCGCGGATCTTCAGTCGTTCTTATCTAGCACCAACTTTCGACATAGCTCTCGTCGACGGCTGTGGTGTTCTAGTTCAGTGGTTAAGTTAACCCGAATTGACCACATTGCTGTAATCTACCTTTAGCCTCTCTCTGTACAAAATTGCAGATCCCATTGGAGCACCTGCGTTAAATCTGATCACACACTGGTTCTTATACGATTCAGGCTTCGACTCATCGTTCACCGTCCAAAATCGCTTCGTCAGTTAGCTCATCATTGTCTGCGTGATCCCTTTGTTTGCGCACGGAGAAGACAAGCTTGGATAGGACCTCGGAACACTGCAAGGTGGTTGAGTCCATCCACAGTGGGATCAATGCACTCGGCAGCAAACTTTTCTCGTGGGTCCTAGTTCAAAGTTAGTTGAAGATATTGGATCTCTCGATAGTCAGTAGTAATGATAGAACAAAAGCAAAAGGTCCCAAGCTGCTTCGATCAAAATGGGAACCGCTGGCGTCTGCAACATCAGCTCAGGAAAAGCCTTGAGTAAGATCCCCAAATTGGTGGACCAGAATGGTTAACTAAATGGAATTAACTTCTGCATCAGGGAATAGTCTAAGACTGTTTCACCTGATGCACAGCAACGAAGGTCTTCGCAAACCTGTCATCCAAACCGTTTGCGACAAAGGTAGACAGTATCCGCATTAAATGACCGGCTTGAGTGATGGACAGTGGTTGGCCAGTGGTAACGTCACTAATTATCACCCCGGAGGATGTATGCTCTAATCCCACCACTACTGCTTGTCTTTCCCCATTATGTGTGTTGTATGACAACCCTTGGATTGGCCGACTGGTAGTCACCAAATCATCGCAGTGAAGGGCGTGTTCAAATCTCACCATCACCGTCCTACTCCCCCCATTCTGTGTTGTATGGTAGTTGTTTGATTGGCCGCTTTCCCCTCTTAAAACCTTTTATCATTCTGTATTCAATAAAGGGAAGTAGTAGTGAAAAAGAAGATCTCTGGGTGGAGTATTTTAGTGAACAGTTCAACTGGCCTGGTGCCAGTGTGATTATTCCGGTGATTGCAGTGGACCCACCATGGCTAGTCCTTTGAGCACCAACATAACTAGAAGTACGAGGCCGTATTCTATTGCCTAATAAGCTGCTCTCCATTCTTTTTTTAACTGAGAGATGACTCTCCCTCGTTGACTGGATCATTAGTTTACTTTGCAGCATTTGGTTGGAATGGCGTACCCCTTTATTCGGGTATGAATTGTTGACCGTTCTGATCTTCAAGAAAGGATCACACATCGTCTGCGCAAATCACCATGGGATCATCCTAGTTTCGATCATCACAAAAGTGCTTGATACTTCGGTGCCTCTTACCCTTTAAGGTTGGTTAATACTCGGAGGCAGGATTCCCAACAGATCGCGGTTGCATGGATCAAATCTTCAGCCCGCTTCAAGTCCTCGAACTATTTTACACACACACACACACACGTCATCGACCAACAATCACAGTGTTCCTTGATCTTAAAAGGGCCTTCGATTTAATTGTCCGATTTCGAGTTAGTTGATTGCGAAGCCCTTATGTGTTCGTTGCTTCGCAAAGGAATGCCTCAGAAGGATGTAAGCTTATTGAGATCGCTATACTTGCATACTTCTGGTAGCTTAGGGATCTACAATGGGCTAAGCAAGTCGTTGAAAGCAGTGGTCGTCTAATTTGCCCCATTTCGCCATTCCTACTCAACTTCATTGTAGACAAAACACTGAAAAACGCACTAAGTGGTCTCCAAAATGTTGGTATTGAATGGTAGCTAGCCAGCAGTGCTATTTAAAGTGAACTGACAGTATTGTTTGCCTGTTCTAATGCATGGAGTATGAACGGAGTGCTCTTGGCCGACTTTCGATTTCTATAGCTCCATTTCGTATGCACTTTGCGCCTTCAAAGTGCTAATTGATGCTACAAGATTGAATGTCGTCTACCCCGGCTACAATGCTTGATGGTCAAGAGTTAGTTTTGGTGGATTGTTTGTCCTACTTAAGTAGTTGCGTGACAAATGATGGTAGCATAGTATAAGGAGTAACCGCCCACAGTTCCAGGGTACGAGCAGCGTACGCAGGACTGAAACACCTTTGTTGCCGATTTAATGTTTCGTTGAAACTGAAAGGTCGCGTGTACTGCACCAATCTGCGGGCAGTTCTGCTTTACGGTTGCAAGATCCTTAATTTGCGCATGGAAGGTATTCATCATCTAGAAGTCCTCGATTGCCGATATTCACGTAGTTTGGCGCGGGTTGGATGGAGCGAACGTGTAAGCAACTCTGAGGTAATCCGTTGAGTGTTTGGTAATTATTCAGCGAAATATTCGTTGTCACCTAGAAATCAAATCAGTAGGCTTCGCTGGTTAGGATATGTATTGCGCATGCCCGGCTCTCGTCTATCGCACCGCGTCTTATTTGCTGTTTCAGCTTCAGGTTGGAGGAACCCAAGTGGAGGTTAACAAATGACATAAAGACGAGGCATGAAGAAATGCACAAAGCGATAAGGCAGAGTAGGTGTCTCCCATCTTCCGGGTTGGGAACGGAAAGACTCAGTAACTGGTTGGTTGGAGACACTGAAGGATATGGCAAATAACCGACAGCAGTGATGTTCCTGTTATCATTTCTTATCAGGCCAGGATGCTTGAAAAGGTATCGATGCACAGTCAAGTTGTGCACTCTGTGTGTTGATCATAAAGGTTCACTTTCCTTGTCTCCCTCGAGTTAGACCGAAACTCGATCCATATTGCACTTTTTCATCTACTTTGTATGTATTGAAAGCTTCACAAAGATCAGCGAAATTGTATTTTCTGTACTTTGCTGTATGATGATGAGGATTTCGAATCTGTATTCGTAACATCTGGCGCGTGTAAAACCAAAGAGAGTGGGAACAGCATGTGGTCTCCATTTTTGTCTTTTTTCAATTGACCACCGATCAATTGCCCATTTATCTTCAGTTTTGGAGAATTAGTGTCGCATTTGATCTTCTTCTATCTATTGGGATGTTCTTTTCTCCATTTCCGTTATTCTGTTCAGACAATTTATGCGTGAATTGGACTTTCGTGAACAGGAGGTGGATGATGCTCTCCGGTCGTTGCTTAGCTGCTTTCGCACTCCCGTGAGTTTTCCATCAGCTTGTCTATATTAATTCATGGGCTTGTGGAAACACAATGTAGGGCCTGTATTCAGTGTTTCGTTCATTCACGTCACCGAATTCGTCCTGCGTTAGCACAGTGTTATTGATTTGATCTCCTTGTCAGCTCGATGATCACTTGGAATCGGTTCTTTTACCTTTCCCCAACCACGTTGGTTCAGTATTCATTATGGACGGATAAATAAAAGTTAATAATCTCGATCTTACCGGATTATCCTTTATTCTAGGTGCTGTTCTGACTGTTGTGGTGGTGGATAGGTTTTGAGTGTTTCCTCCTCATTTTATTTTCTCCAGGGACTGAACTGAGCAAGATTCGTTTGTAAATACGAACAAAATTATGCCATAGACTGGATACGTTGAATGGATTCTACACAAAATCCGTACCCTCATCTCCTTCCACATCGCGGTCTCATTCGCGCTCCTTCGATCTCTGTCCATCGCAAGTCTACGATTCATCTCGGTGTTACTGCACGTTTTGCAAGTTCACTCATTCACTCACTAACTACCACACTCCCTCACTAACTAACACACTCACTCTATTGCACCTGATTGATTAGCCTGCTGGATTTACGGATGACTTATCCGTTTAATCATAGCCTGTTTTGTTCTCTTCAGTAAACGAACATGAGGTCCCGGGTTCCATCCCCAGTCGGGTTGATGCTGAAAAGACCCAACCAAGTCGAAACAGCTGTCCAGTGCTTCCTAGCTTTTCAGTTTACGCCTCATTTACCATATATACGACGAATTTTCACTTTGAAATTGAATCACATCCTCCATTACTCACAGAATAGGGATGTGGGTTTGTGGCGCTTGCTCAGTCTGTTTTGTTCCATCAATTATATTGAGACAACGACTGAGCCATAGTTGGACAGTCCTGCGTTCATCCGGTGACTCTCAACTCAAGGTCAGGATTGCCAAGTATCCTTGCAGTGCCACATGTCGATTTGACTGATGGCTCTGTGCTACGCAGTTATGGATCACCCTTCGAAATTTAACATTTGTATTTCAGAAGATTGAGTTTCTAGCAATTTTAGTAGCGATACGTAGTCTTTTATGGTTATTATTAATTACCTCTTCCCTGAGAATTGATTGCTGTCATGTTTGCTGTTTCGAGTAAATTAGAATTAATGAACGGTAAAACGCGTCTTCGTTTAAAATCTATGCTTTTTCTCCACCCTCCTCTCTGTTCCACCACTTCACAAATCTCACAACTCGTGTGGTCGATTCCATCTTCCAGGGTGAATCACAAAAGATTGTGCATCTTTTGACTGAATTCCAAGCGGCCTATATAGAACAGAATTCGGCCAGAGTCAAAGCGCAGTTTCGCAATCCGGACTCGGTGATGGTCCTGGCCTATGCGATTGTAATGCTTCACACGGACATGTACAGCCCCAACGTCCGACCACAGAGCAAAATGACCCGAGATGAGTTTGTGCGAAATTTGCGCGGTGTAGATGCTGGTAAGTGCAATGGTTCATCCGATCACGTGACTTCTGCAGCCCTTACACACACACACCGAGCGAGAGCGAGAGAAACAAACTGTTTCATAGAATCGTATTCAATTCAGAATAAACAAAGTAAGAAGTGGATGCATGTTTCTCGTTGTGTTGTTTTAGCGAACAGATGTATCATGTAGGAAGTGTTGTAAGTCATTCTTTCCCTTGAATTCTGAGTCATATGGCCATATGATGTGGTTTATTCTGTTACACAAACCTACAGACACTTACCACACATCACGTCGCGTACGTAAAGATATTGTTTCATGTT
The DNA here is from genome assembly GCA_900618425.1 of Echinostoma caproni. Lineage (NCBI taxonomy): Eukaryota > Metazoa > Platyhelminthes > Trematoda > Plagiorchiida > Echinostomatidae > Echinostoma > Echinostoma caproni. The sequence goes on from UZAN01040260.1 coordinate 43,414, forward strand.
CGGCATCGATGACCTCTGATCTAAGCCGGTTACATATAGGAGCTTGACTAACTTTTACGCTGTTTCCGAGGCTATACAAGGACATCAACAGCTGTGCACACATTTTTGTAGACTAACCGCAGGTGTTTCCTCTCAGTACTGCACCCAACCGCCAGCACTCACTTTGTCTATGACCTGCAGGGCGTGTTCTGTCAAGACAATAAAAGAAAACTTTCCAAACTGATGTAACTGTTACTGTGTTACCAACGCTTATGATGTCTTGTAAGGGACGTGGTTATTGTTGTCGCCTGTAATATAAACGTCGAGAATGTTGAAAAATTCCCCACAATTAAAAAATCACCCATGATTGATTGACTCTTAAATCCTCAGTCTGCATAGCTTGCTTAGTGGGTTTTTTGGTGGAGCGGTTCACATTCCTGTTATCAAAGCACAGAGTACATCTTTTGTTGTATGTAATAAGTGTGTCCGAAATAACTGAGGCGGACGTGTGAGAGATGATGTATTGGCGTGGATTGATTGGAATTATTAAATCTGCGAAGGTGCACATTATTTTTACTTACGCGCACTTAATTAGATAGACAGGTTTTGACATAATATCTGTGGTGGTACCATGAGGAGTCATCATGAATTTGGGATTGAACCTGTTCGACAATATACTCCTCGTGTCTGGGTGGTGAGGAGAGATGGGGAATTAAACAAATTGTTTGACATTTGGGCCACTGTATCGAAAACTTTCTTCTCGCTTACCTGTTCTGGGTAGAGGGTACAATACAATCCACATATTTAACGCCCTGAAAATTTTTGATGGACGGAGCTCATTAGCAGGTTGAAGTGGAGTGCGGAGACTGAATAGTTTTATGTAACGCAAATCTCAGCTGCAGCTCGCGGAGTGGATTTTCAAACAAACAACAAGACTCGACGAATTATCCCGATGATTCTGATCGTGTGCTTCTAGGAAATCTTGTCCAGTCATTTATTATTAAAATACTGAAAATTAGCTTTGGCGTCAAGTGGGCTGGGTTTGGTTGCATCTAACCCAGAACACTTAACGCAGAATCATTGCGATAACAACGCTGGGTGGTTTTTTTCGACACGGTTCGGAATGGTAAACTGCCTTGAAATTTCCACTTGAACCATCACTTATCTGTATTTATTAGCGTAGCCCTATGTTAGAGGAATAATTCACTTGGTGAAAGCCCCACACGTAAGTAATCATCGTTCAGAAAAATGACCCGTTTGCTTTGGAGCCGTATTAGATTTAACGACAGAGAAGTTGTTCTGCCTCATCCATCACCGACAAAGATTGGCACTCCTGTATGACTGTTCGATCCCTGCCAGAAATCATCATCAGAGCATCGACCAAACCGCTTTAGAACTCCTGATACCGATTGTCCTGTTCACTTCTGGATTCGAATCCGAGGTAGTTCAGTATCGGTATACTGCTGATGAAAACTGAAAGAAAAAAATAACTGCACTATGCACTGCACCGTTTTCTAGTAGTGAGAAAACGTTGTCAATACGTGCGATTTCGATGTACAGCCTATTGTTTACGATTTAAGCACCTCACTAACGGTACATGGCTACGGTCACCGCTTTCCTGGCCAATCGGTGACGGGTAGGATGAAGTTAGTCTGATCATTGTTTGCATGCTGCCCAGTCATTTGGAACAGACACAGTCTGCTTCCGTTTATTGGAACAGTTAATTACTGTGATCAGGATATCTGGGTTCTGAACTGAGGTTCTCCTGACTTTTCACACCTAGTGATCGCACCACGCGTATGGCCCCCAGACTGGGATATGTTCGGTTGTTGAAGTGTGTTGATCGCGTGAGAGGAGGACAGGCTTTATCTTCCTCCAGCAGTTTTCGCTTGCCGATCTGACAGTGTATTTCCTTGTTTTCTATAGATTAGTTTGATTTAGTTGTTTTCGGTTTTTCGGGGCAGACGTGAATTCTGCGATGGAACATCAACCAGTGGGTGTTGCCCCGTCCCCTATCTGGTCAGTTGAGCTCTGTGTATCCCAATATTGTCATTACCATACAGTTGTACAACTGTAGACAGTATACATCGCATCACCGATCACTGCACCCATGCCATGGATCACCATTGTTACAAAGTGCAGCTATAAATTGTGAATCCGTTTATCGCTTTTCATTTGTAATTAAATAGTTTTGTCATCCTAGTTGTTTCCTACCGATGACTCACGCCCCCCCCCTCCCGTGTTCGTTCAGAGAGAGAGAGAGAGAGCGAGATACAACCACTGTTACACGATCGGACTGTCTACCGATCTGTTACACGACCCGAAAGTGTGTCTGTGTGTACGAGATCGCGTTAAAATTTTGTTGATGGTTGATGTGTGCAAAACGTGTACCGCCTCAGCTAAACAGTTAATTGAACAATTGACCTTTTCTCTTTTCTTCGTCTCCTCAACCACTATCATGGTTTGATGATGGGACCAGAAGCTGTAAATAGTCGCATACGCTTACCTACTTCGTAGCCTTCCTCCCTCCGCTAACCTGGGTTGCTGTTGTGTTATTTAACACGTTTTTTGTTGTTGTTATATCAAAATCGTGCTTCAACAAGGTTTACGGAACCGGGCGACATTTAGCATTTCGGTGGCACATGCTTCCCGTGCGTGTTGAAGTCGACGTTCATACCATAATATTGTATCAACGCACTTCACATGCGATATTTATTTCCCCCCATTTCGTATGCGATTCACAGCGATGGAATGAGTCACCCTTAATAATTGATTCTTTAATTAACATTTGAGCAGAACCGTAATCAGATATCTCCTTTCGGCACCTTTTTTATTCTTTTGTGAACACTTGGATTCACTCGAAATCTGTGTCGGCGCCCCCCTCCCCCTGTTCCATGGCCGTGGTTGTTTAATGTGGATATTTGTGTAGACAAAGTGTACTGCGTATGCATGGTGTCGAGGCACTCTTCTTTTGTTTGGCGCCAGCTATATGCGTACTACTGAAGCAGTACTTGCGATAATAGTTTCTAGGGCTCAAGGGAAAGTCAAGCGGTCTGTTCCCTTGTCAACTTGCGGGCAAACGATCGGAGGAGAGAAGTAGAGAGGATGAATATTATTCGCGATCTTGTTATTATTGTCATTTACGGGTCGTTATCCGCTCAGCGTTTGTCAGTACGCGCTAGCTTAATCCGAATTTGATCGATTATCTTCCCGCCTTTACTGTCCTTCATCCCGGACAATGGATGTCATGCAGAAGCAAACACATCTCTAGTGGTGTGGGACATCCCAATGCCTAGAAAGTAATTATTTATGTCAATATGTTTGTATATATGTATATTTATATTTCCCGTATGCCTACTTACACATCACAGCAACGAGGCAAAGGAGGTGGATGAAATAGGAGTTGAGTGTGATATAGTCCCTTGTCCCCAGAATCATACTTCCACTTTCTTGCTCTTCTGTTCTCTTCTCGCTCATTGTTTACCCCAAACAATCAGTTTGAATAGATATGTCTGCCTTGCCGTATTTGCCCGTGTGTGTGTGTGTGTATGCATTTGTCAACTATAAGGACCTCACATCAAAACTAACCGCTTATAGAGAGAATGTCTTGATCAGCACCACACACTAATTTGGGCGGCGTACCCTCACGCGTGTACGACTGTGTGCGCGTATTTCTCCCTACCCTAGAAACATTGGCGTCCTCATCCTCTGTCTTTGTCATCTACCGTGACATTTCAATCTAGCATATCAACCTACCCCGGTGCTTTCCGTCTCCCGTCTTCAGTCTCATTTGCTGCGGGTCTATATAGTTTATCTAATGTCCGAAGAATCTGACTATGGTGAACCATTTGAATGAAGAAAAAATTGCTTATCTTCCCCAACTACGTGCTTCCGTCATGTGTTTAACAGTGCTAATGATTTGGGGATCCGAGAGGACAAAAGGATAGGAAGATGGCCCAACTCGTCTTATCTGAGCTGATATTCATATGATTTGCTTGTGTAGGGAGGGTGAATCCAAGGATGGCGTAATTCAGGCTTCAGGTTCAGACTCGGTCTATCTACTTGACGTCGCTTTTACCCTTTCGTGGTGCTCATCGATCGGTGTTCATGGTTGTGCAAATCAATAAGCTGGGTGGTACTGGTTAAATGTTTTCAATCGGCGTCAGCAGCGTGATTCGAATCCTACGGTTGAAGTTTCGGACCCCGCTACCACCACCCAAACTTATCGCTGAGCCGTTTGGCTGACGTTTGGTTCAATACCGCTCCTATGCTAATGGGGCCTTATGTGGTTCTCCGCTCCAAGTGCTGGGGCCTAGCTGGCTGGTTCACATCAGTAAACATTAGTTCCTCCTGACTTTGGGGGTTATCCCTACTGATGTTCATCATAAAATAGTGTACAATAAAAAAACTACGGTCTTGAAAACATAAGTCAAACTACATCCCCGATATTGGATGCGGTGAAAACGTTCATTCTTGAGGTATTTTTGGGTATATCGTGGTGCAAAGTCTTGCTATGATGTTGACGCTCATCGTGCTTTTTGTTTCATTAAATTGTCCTATTCCGTTAACGATAAGTACGATTGAGAGATCGGATTTTGTTTTGAAGCACCAGGCCACGATTATTCTCATCTTCTGTACCAAGGTGTACATCGGTGAAGGATAGATTGTCTGTGATCGATCATTGCTGTCTATACCGCATTGCAAAAGTTTGTCGGACCAACTGGACAAGCAGTGTTGTGGTTAGCCGCAGAACTTTAGGTAATCGCGGTAGCCAATGGTGCTCAACCACTGTGGATTATGTTGCTGGGACACGTGTTACACATGTCACCGAATAGATTGCCCCGGTGTGCGATGTTACCCGGGGGACAGTTTGTGGAAGAAAGTTGAAGGTGGTCGACATGAAATCTGGCAGGGGAGTATGAAAACTGGGGATCGGTGAGTGTATCGTTGTATCGTTGACTGGATTAGAAACACTGAAATACTGAGTATCGTAATTAGTGACTGCCGTCCATCTGCCAGATATTCTTGCAACTTTCTTTCCCCTACTCCTTCATCCAAATTGGGCAGCCAAAAGACAGCAACGAAAATCACCACACGAGAGTGCATGGTTAATGGTTGTATAAAATAAAACCAGTGTGATGTGGGTTTCGCGATAGCGGTTAGTTATACATTTTGCAGCGGTGTCTAGTTTTCGAAAGAGTCGGTTAATCACAATCACAATCATGTTGGTGATTATTTCTATATAGTTGCTTGGCTGTATCGAGATAGAGCTTGTTTTGAAACATGTTACACGTCCCTATTTGAAAAACGAATGTTCTCGGCCTCATATATCGAATGTCATTCTTTGTGCACATTTTTCTTGCAGGAGAAGATCTGGACCGAAATTTGCTTCTTGCCATCTACGATCGAATTCAACAACGTGAGATGTCCGTCGCCCCAGACCACACGGATCAGGTGCGCAAAATCCAACAACATCTGACCGGACCGTTGAGACCGTTAAATCTAGCCTTGCCACAGCGACGTCTTGTGTGCTACTGTCGTCTATATGAGGTGAGTCCTACACCAGATTCACCATCCAATCCGTCAACTACTATCGGCTTCGCTAGCGAAACCCGGTCAGTCAATTGTCTGACTCATCTCTGTCGCCTGACCTAATCTCCGGTCAGCGAGGGAACTAGGTGGAAGAATCTATTCGGTTCTCTGTCCCATTCAGTTTTGTTTACGCGATAGCGTTTCCAATCCCTACTCAAACGGTACAGCTAATGAAACCTACTATCCGATTTGTAATAAGATCAAGGGGTTGGGGGACCCACATACCCGTTTTTCGCCCTCGTCCCTTTTTCCACCCACCCCCCGATTTTTACTTACGCCCTCCCTACCCTGCGTCGATGGTTCCTTCTGTCCGGAATTATGGCACAGTTTGTATCGGTCGCATGCACCACGACAGAAAATAGGTCCCCTCACCGGCTCCCATTCACATCTGTGTGTGTGTGTGTTGTGGTGGCATTGTGCCCATTCTCGTATAAGCCGAGGGTGGAGGGAGTGGGGGGGGGGCAATCGAGGTGGCTGCAACGTGAGAATTTGTGACGAAGCGGTCTGATGGGCTGTTTTCCTGTGAATGCAGATACACAGACACCACCTTCCGTCCATCGTCGTTCCATTCACTGTTTGCGAATTGCCATCATGTGAATGTGCACACACACCGCCTACGCACTCAACCGCGCCACGCTCATCCACCCGTTTGTCTCATTGTTTGTCGGTCTGATCGATCCCGCTCGAGTTGGTTCTTCCATCCTCCTTCCACTGACTGTCACTTACTCATCTGCATAAACATTCAGTTGTATTGGGTGATAATGTGTTGACAAATCAGACCGAAAGTATATTAACGTCTTTCCATGAGCGTGTGCACATACACACACGTCTACGCGTCCGTGCGTGGTCATCGGACATAATGGGGAGGTGAGGCGGGTTGTCTCAGTCTCACATTCATCGTGAATCTATTTATAATACTATTAAACGGGATGTTGGCATACATGGAATAAGTCGAGTTGATGATTCATACACAGTATAGACGTATACTACTGAGCCGGTGGTTTGGCACTGTCGTTTGATCTCCACTGTTAGACGATCTTAATTCCCCCTGTGTGTCTGTTGGGTAAGGGCGTTGGTGTGCCTCGTAAATTGTAAAAAAATGATAGGGAATTTCGTCGGTACGCCACGTTACGGCACCTTCTCCGACTGTTTGTTACGGTGACAGAAATGGATGACCCATTGTGTGGTGAATCTGACGATCGTCTTCTTTCGCCTTATTTTTCATTATTGTTCAACAGTATGAATTGACCGGGACTTCTGTACACGTTATAATTGACTGGTGTAAGTCCACTGGTTACAAGAGTTTTCCTGGAGAGGTGTCGGTATACGGTTTTGTGGCGGTATGAGATTCAGACATGTCATTGAATCACCTCGGTGACGGTCACAATGTAGGTGGGCGCTACTATGTTGTTCGTTGCTTCCACTGTGTGCCTTATGACAACTAGTGCGGGTGGAGAAACCTATATATTTATGTGGTTAATCACTAACTCAAGGCAGGCAATGTGCCAACACTGTAAACAATAGTAACACGGGGAATGTGGGTGGGAATGTGGAGTTTCTTTGTTGTCATGGTAATATCATGGATGTGGGTTACAGTATCACTCTTGTACGAGCTCCTAATCGGAATCCATATGCGGATGAATATTGGTATCAACATGATCCGCCCTCCAACGACGCATCCGACCACGTGTACTCCCTGCTTAAATTTTGAAACCCATTTTCCCCGTGACAACGGTTGAAGTAATTAGTCAAAAGCTTCTATTCCCATATTTCGAAATCCCTGTCTATTGAACCTATCTTTCCCTTGAATTTGCTCTCAACATTCTAGTCTTCATTCTGCTTTTTTATCCAAATGGGCAAATAAAAGACAACAACCAAAACCGGCGCACGAAAGTGCATGGTTGATGGTTGTAAGAACTGAATTGAACTCTTGGGTATGTGCTTTTCAATGCTAATCGGTATTTTGTTGAGTGTCTCGGAAATTTCAGCTTCATTTAAGCGATTCAAATCACAGTTCTATTGTTCCAGATGTTGGTTGCTCGAATCCCACGAGCATCGCCTTATTCCCCCCTCCCATCGCTCTCATTGTGCCATCATAATGGGTTGTTGATTGACCGTCTCCCTCGTCCTATATATTGATCATACGTACATCTGTTGATAAACAGAAAATAGAATCCCATTACTAAAATGGATTACCGTCCATGCGTCAGAGTCCATCGCCAGCCGCAATCCTCTGTTCCCCCAATCAACCTTATGTGTATAGCTCCAGGTTCCTTTCTGATACGTAAGACATTGTATTGTACACAACTATACGGACGCTTTCAGTCGTCTCATTGTCGACAGGGAGGAGGCGAATGAATTTTCTACTTTTGTTATGTTCGTTTTTTCTTCCAGCTCATGCGATCATGCTCACGCACTCCCGGTTCTCATCTCTCTCGTTTCCTGTTTTGTTGTTGTTCTCCCTCCCTTTGTAGGTCCCGGACAAGAACAAACGTGAACGACCCGGTGCACACCAGCGTGAAGTGTTCCTTTTCAACGATCTACTTCTGATCACGAAAGCTGTACAGAAGAAACGTCGAGACGCGGCGATCGCGTACCAGGTTCGCGTCTCACTCAATCTGTTAGGTGTTCGACTGGTCGCGTTCGAAACACCACACCATCCACACGGTTTGGAACTGTTGCTGCCCATCGGTGAGAGTAATGTGTCCTTGAACAGTAAAGAGAGCGGTCTGAACCCGGCTGCACCACTCACCCCGGACGGACGAGCCCGGATTCTGGTCACACTGAACACAAAAACACTGTCTGACCGAGCCCGATTTATGGAGGACTTGCAAGAGTGTATTGTTGAAGTGGCTGAGATGGACCGGATTCGAATTGAGGATGAGGTGGCAAAACAGATGCAACAGAAACGACGTCTGAGTAAACAACTATCCACCGCGGCGACTGTGGGCAATCACCTGATGAGCAGTTGTAAGAGCAATGGCAATCACAACGTCGGTAGCAGCAATGGGAGTAGTAACAGTCTCAGAAATAACAACAACAACAACACTTACGCTTTCATGAGCTCACAAAATCGTGTCAAGATGATTCGAGTTTTAGGTGAAGATCGTGCTAAACGACCATCAGATTGGGCACATGCCCGTCTGACTGCGTCGGCACTGAGCAACGGCAAGGCGATCCGAGCCAAGACGGTACCGCGTGAATTTGAGGCTATGGTACGTCGTGGTATTCCATCTAATATGCCCATGAATATGGCGTCCGGTGAGCTGCGGGAAACGGTTGTTCCTCGCCCGGATGTGTTGGATACAAAGTGCGGCCCGACAAAATCATCCACAGAGGTTCCTGATGCTGCTGAGGAAAACCAACGTCTTAGTGGAGACAGTGGTCTGTTGGCTGACTTGGAAACCCCTACCTCTCAATGCTCACGCGTTCTGGGATCGAATACATCCTATTCACCGTCCTAGTCACCCACCCACTCACACAAGTCCATCTTTTGCCTGTTTGTTTCATTTTGTATGCACTCACTGCCCGCTATCTACACAGTTTCGTCACTCCCATATAGTCGTAAGAATCCATGTTGCCAACATGTTGATCTAACTGCCAGGTTTGAATTATGTAAACTTCCTCCTGGCACAACCAGAATTGACACACACACACACACACACAAATGTCTCTTCTAGACCTCACTAAATAGGATGCTCCACCCTGTCTCAAGCCAACGCGAACCGTTCTCATCCTTTCCTCGGGTTTTCTTCTGTCCGCTACCCTTTTTGACCGTACCGTGGTCTTGGCGTGGCCAGTTTTCTTCTTCATGATTCTCATGTATAAAGTCTGTGATATGAATCCTTAACTCGTCGCTTACGCTTCGGCCCCCCCCCCGCTCTCATGCGCACACGGTCACATCAAAGTGTACAATACAATTACCAAACAATTAGACAGCTCAAGTTAAACACATGGCCGATTCTACCCATCCGTCGGTAGTGTATTATTTTCTTCTCTGCCGTTCTATTCCTCTCGCGGCCAAACTCACTTGGTCCGTCCAGTCTCTGTTGTTACTCTGATGCTGCCTACCGTCCCTCTCCCACAAACACACCCCGGACAGAATGTAATCGCGCTCCCTCTCAATCTATCTCCACTGAACGAGATCCTATTGCTACTGGACGTTTTTTCACACCTGTTCTCTTCTATATTCCCTCTCCCACTTCCACATGCCCTTCAGGACCGTGATTTAACGTTGGATCGACCTTTCGATGGTTTGATGATTTAAGAGAAAACTCGGTAAACTAATTAATAACTTTGCCTGTCTTGTTTTTCTGTCCGCCCATCAAAATGTGCCGGATAAGAATGATCTCTGTTACGAGCTTGTATGGGGACAGTAACAAACTAGTCGTGCACCGGTCAGAACGCGTCGAAAGCCCAAAGAGATATTGTAGATCCTGAAATCTTGAGATTGTCTTGCAAAGGAAAATCAATATTCCACGATTTAGTCGCCTCACGTTTGACTCCGAATACCGTGTTACGTAATCGGGAGGTGTCAAGCTATCAGTGGACTCAGTTGTTGTCACGGTTGTCCCGGGGTTTTGTTATCTACCCGGTTTGGCATGAACTGTCGCTCTATTCACACCGTATTGGTGGGGTTGCTGCACATCCTGGTTGAAATTCGTAAATCAGATTGGAATTGGCGAATTAGAGAACCATTTGGTGAACGGAGTTGTAAGTATTCTTTCCATGCACTGAACAGTGTTTAAGCCGACCGCATATTAGGTTCGAGCAATTGCTGACCTCAGTATGCTGACGTCATCAGTGCAGGAAAAACAGTTGCTTGTTATCTAGGTGACAACATTCCAGGTTGCTTTGCAATTCAAGGTCTACTGTTTTTGTTTGGCAACTATCTTGGGGGAGGGGTCTTTGCTTTTGTAAACTGTCTCAACTGTCTGAACGTAACGTTTTATTCTGTCCTCATTCGCCGTGCTTGATCAGATGGGATATAACGGAGAAATTCACCGACAAATGTTTATTGTACAGGACTGGCTGAGACGGAATTTGACCCTACGGTAGTGTTTCACCCGTATTCGCCAAAATTAGTGTTATTCATTCGGGTTGCTCTCTATTTCTCTTGTTCCATTTTGAATGGGTTATAATTTCCGAAATACTCGTCTGGCCATCGTGGAACTGTCCAAATGGCATTGTGCGGTCAACAATGCACTGCCGAACTGTTTGAAACGAGTTTTGCAGGCTCAAAATGTCCCATATACACAGTGGTGCTTTAACATACTGGTTATTATTGTGCTCACTGGAGCACAAGAAACCGGCGTTTCTTTGTCGCCGATAAAGTCCCGTCTTCGCTTGTCTGTTAAAATATGGGCAATCGAGCATTGCGATCCCAAGAATATTGTCAGCATTCCACAGAACCATCAGTTCCAGGGTTTCAGTTGGAATGAGTCTTGAATCGGCAGGTTCAGCAAAAACCATGAATTGTATACTTCGATAAACTAATTTTTGAGGTACAATGAAATGGATGGTTCTTTTAAACCGTTATCCAGGTGAACATCGATTTCAATGGACCGAGGTCAAGTTGGTCAGATGCACCAACAGGAGAGGGTAGTGGCATGAAATAGTTTAATCGCATCATTTTAATTACTGCTGGCGCGATGTCGGAAAGGGGAAAAAGCTGTAACGAATCACAAACATCGGTCATGGTCTGGACTGCGCTTACTGCAAGCGATTCGAGTCAGTCGGTTGAATGGGAACCAAAAACATACAAAACAATCCCTTCCTCAAAACCGGCACTCCGTTAGAGAGGAAATCGTAAGGTGCTGTTCGTTTGAGATTGTACAAGTTTGTATCCATTATTCTATTAGGCATACCGGTCTTTTCTTGCCGATCTCCCGTACATAATAACTACCAAATTGATGAACATTTACAAGTCATACATGCCTGCCCAACATCGATCCGTCTAACTCGCTTTGGCAATGAATGGTATATGTAGCTTGATACAACAGTGTTATCGGTGTATCTGATACCACCAGACTACTGGCTGTCTTTTTACCGTCAAATGGCTAAGTTTAACTCTGCAGAAACTTCACCGTCAACATGTCTCATTTTCATGCTGCGAAAAATTATTGGTTTAAATACAAGTGGCAAAATTTCCATTTGATATTTTGATATTAACAGTTAAAGTCTCTAGAAGGTATCGAGTTACAGTACCAACCCGCTATAGCCGGGTTCTCATGCTAAATGTTATCTTGAACACACTATCCTTATCAATTTTGCTAAGATCCTTATTGAGCATGCATGAAGAATGTTCAATTTAGGACACAAGAAATTGACTCAAGTTAGAGCTTTTAGATAATACACCTGACCAATACTGAGGTTGATCAGTTTATCAACTGCTCATTCTGTTTTAGAGAAACTACCGATGTATAACCGATCGGTTGATATCATAGTCGGCCAGGTTAAGACAAGAGCCATCAGCGGGTGTTTGCTTATCATTAACAACATCCTAGTGGGGCTTTTCACCGTTCGGTGTTGCAATTCTCAGAATCTGGTGTTCCAGTTTTCCCTTCTATGCGGAATTAAACGCTACTAAGGTGGATACAGTCAGTATTTGCCTCCGAAAGTCTCAGTATGGTCGGGGGTGGGTGCCAAGGGTTGCGGCTGGTCACTGATTCCTTGCACCCTGCGAAATGCGCTCATAAGACCAAGCGTCTCAAATAGTCCCTGCTGAAGAAGCCCTACTCACTACCTTCTCGCGGCGGTGTTTTCTTGCCAAAGTGAGAGGACGAAAAGCCGACATCCGGGGCTATAACCGGATTGGTGAACCACTGGTAGTTTACCTGGGGGAGTTGGCCAAAAACTCTGATTCCAAATCAACCAAGAGGAGGCGTACGAACCGCACACCTTCCCGGTTGTGGTAACCGGCCCAATTGGACGTTTGACCCCGTCCAAATGGCGTATGATCCGATAAGCTGGCCCCCAATGGATTGCCGTTTTTTCGCACACCGCCCCGCTACGTTGCGGATCAGGCTTTGGCTAACCGAAGGCTCCGGCTGTGGATTCCTCAACAAAACTCACCTGCCTTGGCCTGGGCAACCTGGCAGTATTCAGTCCAAATTTAGATTATTGTACCATGGTTGGTTCGGTGCACAATCTGGCGCCAGACGTGTGTGAAATATAATACACTCAGTATCCCGGTGGGAATAATTTCTCCGTGCGTGCTATTTCTCCCAATGGAATTCTCTCACAGAATATTTGTTGTGGAATTAGTGAATACTACCATTGCTAATACTACCGCTACCGATGCTCGAGTGAATCGGGACGAAGCTGTTTGCCGATGGTGTAGTTGGCGGAAGATTACTTGTAGACGGGGAAGGGATAAGCCGTATTTATGTCTAGAAACTCGGCGAAAAACAGGCCAGTATTGCTCACACTAACGATGCCGGTTCATTGCACTGAAATCATTCACAAAATTACCACCCCCCAACCGCGCACTGATTTTATTCTCACAAAATTGTCTTCTTTTCAGTCTCTCGTACATGTAGTCAACCAAACTGTCTGAATGGGTGCAAATCCGTGTACGTTACGCCTCAAACTCGCGGTTGCAATAAAGCCGGGATTTATGGCATTCGGTTCAGTTCATATCATAACGAAGTCTGGGTTTTTGCCTTTCAGCATCGAATTCTTTCAGTTCGCTTAAGATGCCCGGAAATTTTTCGAATGCTTGTGGAACGACATATGCGATACACGTATCTTACAGTCCTGGCGAAGCCAGGGCAATCTAACCGGAAATGCAAGCCAAGGACACTCAGTGGTCTTACAATTGTCATCCAATGTAAATAGCCGGTAATGCATAGTCAGGAATTATGCATGACACCCAAGAACAGCCCGCATGTCATTTGAGTTGGTTTTATTCGAAAGACTGTCTGGAACAAACAAACAAACAAACAGTGCTACAATCCGACCCGAAATTTGGTTTGAGTTCAGACATGAGCACCGACGCTGTTTTGGCTTTCGAATCGTCATAGTGAAGATGGGATGAACGTCACCCGGAGGAATGCTATCTCAGGTGTCCCTGCCCGTAACCGGGTATCAACATCAGTTCAGGGATTGACATTGATTAACCTTGAACTTGAGTGATCGTCTATGAGTTAATAGTTACTTCGGTTCTGTGTTCACCATGTTAGCTTTGATTCCGAGGCGTTGTTGATCCGTAGTACCATGTATCCTTGTTATTTGTTCCGAACTGGGTTAGTAACGAGAGTCTTCTACATGAGTCTCGCTCGGTATTACCAATTTCGTCAACCGATCAGGAGCTAGCATTTCGATTGCTCACGTGCGAGTATTAAATGGTGGCCACTGGTTCTTCGATCTTTCAGTTCAGCTTCAAAGGGTTTCACTGTCACCCTGAGTGACATTGACAATGGAAGTTCGGTTAGACCGAATTGATGCGGATTAAATAAGCAAGACATTATTAACTAACTACAGTTAGTCTACTGCTATGTCTAAACCCTCAGCGATTTGAAAAAGTGAGTGAACTCCAGAAACTGCTACATAGCATGCTTGTCAGTAGTATATACTTTCAAGTATGAATATTTGTGACAAAATGGACAAGATGGATGAAAGCTACATTATTTCCGTTAATTTTACCCATTATTTATAATAATCTACTGCTTATTTAAAATGTAATTTAAGCATGTAATTTCATGTTGTCATTATTTATTGAAGAAATTTCAATCCTGGGATAATCTCAGATTAACATTAGAATACTGCACTCAGCACTCCGTTTCAATTGTCTGTTTATCCAGAGAAACGACTTACGTTTCATTAGTGAAATTTTTCCAACCCAGCTATCGAATTTTAATTCCAAGTATTGCCCCATTCAATTACAAAGTGAGGGTGACCACAGAAGTGAATACATGGCTTCCACCAGGATCTAAAATGGTATTGGTTATAATGACGTCACAAATTAGAGCATAGTTGACGATTCAGCAGACTATAGATTGTACATGTCTGATTTAAAGCTTAATTGGTTAACAAAATTACATTCAAGAAAACAAGTGCAGTGTCGGTTACTAAGTTCACGTAGTACACTGCTTCCCTTTCCATATTGCAAGCTCCCGTTGTTCATCGCGCGATCTATTCTTGCTTTTCTGATAAAAAAAATGTATACTACAGTGTCTGTAAACATCTGCTCGTTCATTTGTTCATTTTTTTTTTGCTGTTGCATACTGAAACCGATCAACTCATTTGTTCTGATCGGTGTCGGTGCCACCGTTGTTGGTCATGACCTCAGTGGCCGATTAAGCTAAACACGTGATTCACGAATTAGAAGTGCATCGCTCAAGCACAATGAGGGGTTGTACTTATTACGATGACCTTGGGCAGTACTCTAGTAAGAACATCTACAGTCATCATTCACCAATTTACACAGGCGCATCAGTGTGACGGTGATTATCGATCGATTAGAGATCCAACATCCAATAACTCCACGATCCGGCCTACCGGTTAAGTGAATCGCGATTAGTGTTTACTCATTTTGAATAGTTATGTTGCTGCGACAGAGTGGATGAACTTAATTTCTCTCCCATCAGCAAGGGTAATCTAAAGACCAAACGAAGAGTTTATCTGAAGATTAAAAATGAGATAGCATTCTTAAATGACGCACTTCATCATCAAGTTCTAAATAGGCGTTTTGTTCTTTAAAATGACACTCATCAACGTATACAATACGTCGAATCTTCGACCAGATCACAATAATCCTGTGGTGGCTATATTATCGGTTCATTCAAGATGGCGATGGACCTGGAGTTTAATAAGTCATTGATCAGTACGTGCGGATACACAACCATTTCAACGTTTTTGACCAAATACCTTCTCATTTCAGTTTTCATTTTGGTATGCTTATATTTTACCAAAGTCCAGTTCCAGGAAATATTACTTGAACGAATATTTAAAAGAAAAAGTTACATCCCGGTCCATTGGTTGTAGCCCTGATTAACGGCATCCATGCTTATTTCACCTTTGAGAATACTGCGGCTTTATAATGGCAAGAGCCGACATCTATGAATAGTAAAATAGAGCACACTAGAGAAACCATACTTAGGGTGAGGTCGACAACCACATTCGAAACAACGCAGACATCATGCATGCGGTTCTCGAGGAATTATAATTGCTCAAAAGTCGTCCACTGCATCACATGGTACCGTAAAACTTTCCGCGCAAACCTAAATTATAATTCACGCGACTAGTTGTTGTTGATGTCTGTTACTTTGAAGGATTGAATAACACATTTGTCTGGTCTACAACGAAACTAACCTTTGGATATGTTGGAGTTACCGCGACTCATTTTTTGAGCTAGTTCAATCGCCTTCTTACAAACAATGCTCTCCATCGTGGGGAATTCACTGTGCTTTTCTCTCGCAACGGTAAACCATGCTGCGATGGCCTCATTAACTGTCTGGAACTATTCNTATTCATTGATTTTCAGGTGATATTTATCTTGTGATGTACCAGCGTAGTGGTTCTTTAACCGACAATCACACAACGGCAGATTTTTCTTTTTTCTTTTCTTTGAATTTCCGGGCAGATCCGTATACACTGGTGTAGTAGTTGTAGTGTTGTGAGGTGCTACTCACATGTGTGAGTAGCATGTAAAATAATTGGTAGTTTCTTCAAACAATTAAAAACCAGCAAGACCACCGAAGGCAAAGTGTTATATCCCAAAGAACAACTACCCACTGCTCCATGCATTACCCGATGTGCTGCCGGGAATTGCGATGACATGTTTCCAATGAGATTTATGTTATGGTCATCCAGGCATCTACCAATCGTATGCTCATATTCCTGGAGTCCTACAGATTCTTTCTAAGCTGTACGGCTTCTGATTCGCATCGCCCCGTGGTTTGCATCATCTCATATGATAGGATCAACGCAGCTGGACGTGATCATTAAATCACGGACAAAAAGCAACTCCACCAAACACTGATGTTGCTAGCAGCAGGGCAGGTTACAAAACAATCCTGTGTAACTGAGGTCTATCAGGACATGGTTATATAACTATGGCATACCTATAAGAATCAACAAGGTTCAGATATCCGGTAGTAACTTGACACTTCGGTCACACCTAGTTGTTCCATAAGCAAATATTAGTCTTATCCTTCTAATCGAAAGAGCATTTCTCCTCAGTCGGTCACAGCCAAGTATACCGTCGCCAAAATTTGGCGATAGTGATCTTTCAAGGGGAAGCTTCCTTATTAGATATAACAACTTGGAAATCTACAAGGTTTTGTTTTTACTAATATCGTGCTTTTAGTGTACTAAATAAAAAAGTTAAAAGTTATCAGAAGCAAATGACTTTAGACCGAATGCCTCGAAATGTGATCATTCTTTGAACGGTTGAATCCCAAACACACAGACCCCCGTGCGCGCACACTCACAGGTGAAGTGACAACGTTGTCCGTCAACGGTTCTATTACACTCCCAACATCAGTTTACTTTTGACAGTCTTATCTATCCATTCTGGAAAGTATCTTACAACCCAATCCGAACCGGGAACACCATAAATCAACGTGTGTTGTCTGTATGTGTGGTGATTCAACAATCCGAGTTAGAGCCAGCCGGAAAGCTACACAGTAAATAAATCTATTTCACCTGTTCGGCGAGCTTGGCAATTTGTTTGCAAATGTGTCATCACCAGCCGAGGTGACATCAGCAAATAATCTGAGGAGATATCTTTCTTCTTTCTTCTTGAGTATGTCAGTGTTGCAGTGCGTTTGGATTCTTCCGAACAAGTTTCCAACACAGCATCTTTTGCGGCTGTGTGGATGACTACATACTTTTGAAGTTTCGAATTTGATCCGTATGCGGTAGACCGTTGTCTCCAGTTTTCCTGACGGCGTTCTGGCGATCAAGATGCCCAAAAATGCCAGTTGTTTATCCTTCTCCGTCTCCATTGTGAACTTGATGCCATTGAATGGGTTATTGATGATGTTGGGTTTTCTCTCCAGTTCCGACTTCTTCAAGATGACGAATGTGTGATCAATATATCGAAGCCAAAGTTTGGGCATGATCTTAAGTAGTACCTCCTTCTCCAGTTTTTGCATTACGGCTTCAGCTATGAATCCAGAAATCTGTGATCCCATTGGTGTTCCTTTCAGTTGTTCGTAGATTTCACCCTCGAATTCGAAGTGTGCATGCAAAGCAACGCATACGGATCAAATACAAAACTTCAAAAGTAATCATCCACACAGCCACAAAAGATGTGTTAGAAACTTGTTCGGAAGAATTCAAACACACTGCAGCACCGACATATTCAAGAAGAAAGATATCTCCTCAGAGTATTTGCTCGCAACGGCTACACCCACAATTTCATCAAAAGAAATCTAACCCAGAGAAAGAAAGAAACAACAGACGGAGAATTGGGAACAAGAACCACCCTGCCGTACATCAAGGACTTTTCGGAAATGACGGCAAGACAGCTCAGATCATACGGAATCCAAGTCACCCAAAAACCGACTTGTCTAAAGAGACTTCTGCCAAAACCCAAGGAGAGAACAATAGAGAAGGACAAGAGTAGTGTTATCTACAAAATAAATTACAAGAACTGCTCAGAACACTATATCGGACAAACTGGGAGAAAACTGTCAACAAGAATTCGTGAACACCAATTGGCAGTCATGAGACATGACCCACTATATGTGATTTCCCTCCACGAACATTAAGAAGGACATCAGTTTGACTTCGATTCAGTGGAACTTATCGACCAAGCCCGGTCAAAACACGCCAGAGAATTTCTCGAGGCCTGAGATTCTTCAATCAACTCAATAAACAGGCACATCGAACTGGATCACGTGTACACGCCAATGCAACTGAAGGACCAAAGGACGCAACAAAAAGGATCACGCCGTGACCTGAGAACTGACCGAAACCGCAATCAGGACGGAGGGACGACCACCTCCCCTACCAGCATCACTCCCATGCACCAGTTCAACGGCGAACCGAATGGAATACAATGAGAACAAGGGCAAAATGGTCGGTGGAGAAGAATACATATATAAACGAACGGATACAATCAGAAGACTGCCACTTCACAAGCACTGATGATGTCACCTCGGCTGGTGACGAAACGTCTGCAAACAAATTGCCAAGCTCGGCGAACAAGCGAAATAGAATTCAGTTCACCCAAGCTACGAGAACCGATTTTCAATACTTTGTCTATACTGTACATAACTTGAACAACCAAGAAATCAGTATTTGAAACCAATCAGATTCACCGCCGTTCTTTTGTACATATAAGTTGATTCGTTCGATTTCTTTCAATAAACTAACTTCTAATTAAGTGACTTTCTTCCTGAGTCCCGGAATCAGGAGATTTCGATAACTGATTACGGGTGCATTCTCGATTGTGATCCTCAACATGTAGATGGATACTTCAAGCAACCCAGTGTTTGTGCAGCGAGTCGCAGGACAAGTTTGCGAGGGAAGAAGATGCATATTTCGTTTAAATTCAAAAGGGAGATAGGCAAACAAATGTTCACAATGGGATACGTATGGATCAGTGAATCAAAAAATATAACATCTTCCATTTCAGGAGATTGTTTTGGCTTATTAACAAACCTCTGTTTGGTGGATCGTAACCGAGGAACGATGGGAAACACCTTGATTTTCTTCGATTCTTCTATATGCACCTCCCAAACCCAATATTCTAAAACCTAAGTAACAAAATATAGGTGTCGTAAGACGTTTGCATGTTAAACTTTTGAAGTAAAAAAACAAACTCACTCATAATGCAACCAAGAGTGTGGACTGTCGGTAAGATCAACCAAGATATACTGCTCAGATCATTCCAGTCAGAATGCAGAGCGTGTGGATAGATAGGAACTGTAGAATTCGGACGGTTATACGAAGATTTTCCAGGAATACCATGAATAAAGCTTAACCAAAAATTCTTTTGTGATCAAGGAACTTCACGGACAAGGGATGTGACTACTAATGAAAAAGCTTTGACGCAAAAGATCTGACCGAGGAACAATAGAATGAAATGAAAAAAAAGCCATCACTGAGTATCAAAACTGCAGAATGACATATATGTCCGTAGAGGGAATAAGCCATAATGGAACCTAAATAACCTTTATGTTTCATATTGCATCTGGTACAAATATCTTGACTTTTGCTGACAATTGGTTTTTGCACAACTTTCGCTCAATTCTATCAAGTGCTTCACGTTCTGGGAGAGCACATAGAGCTTTTTATGGGGAAACAAGGGTGAGATGTAAGCCTGTGCGGGTGAGGGGTGGGGTTGTGTTATCTGATTCATTCCTCCCCATTCAGGCTGGCAACGAAATGTGAGACCTTTTGAGATCCTCTAAACGTACGAATTTAGATTTTAGTGCAAATACAAGAGTTTGGGAATTTAGGATAGTTGGAATCTCATTATTTCAACACAAATTAACCACAGGTGAATACTACGGATAAATAGTAGGTCTTAAAGATGAATTACACGTATGGGAAATGAATGCCAGTGTATACAACATCGATCAGATGGTTATTTCCACCATTCAATCGTTCACAGAATTAGTGAAAAATTAGTGCAAACATTCACATACATACATAGACACCTTTTTGTGCGGTGTGAAATTCTGCCAACAAGGAACGAGATAATTCGAACCCTCTCAACAGACGCCACATCCACCAGGATTTCGACTGATGCCTGAACTACGCACAACAAATCGTGAACCGGGAAAGTTCAGTGTATATTTTCCAGTTACTACCTATAAATAAACATCACGTCAAAGAGTACCCTCCATCAAGATTTGTTCAGATTTGTGCGTGTATGCAAAAATCTCGGTCCTGGGAGATGCTTTGGAATGCATAAGTTCAGATCAACAGACCTGTTTCACACAAAACATTCAAACAAGTGGTTTTTCGCATGCCACTCATTTTCTTTGTTTTTTAACTACTCGATTGCAGCTACAGAGTACCCCCACTTGATTTACTCTCATGAAGTCGGAAAACTGGAAAATATAATGCAGATGGAATATCTGACAGATAGTTCACCGAATTGTGCGAAATAAGGAGGCACATAGTAAATGAAGTCGAATGTATTTACAAAAAAACATGCACTAATTGATATCATAAGCTTTTATGGAGTATTGATCTGTTCTTTCATCGACCAGACAATAAGCGTTTTCGTAATATAAACAATTCGGTCATGGACTGACCGAATCACAGTTGTAGAAGTCCAAAAAGTACTTGAGATTATATCATTCCGGTTGGCATTAATACTGGGTGCTTTCGGGACCCTCAACAGGATGGTGGATAAATGTGAGTCACTCTTACCCCTAATATTCCCTCCCTCTCTCACTTAACTATACGGTTCGACCAGTTGTAATAAAACTGTGAAAGGATGATGCAAGGATGAAAAATAACGCAACAATTGAATGGATGTAGGCAACAAAGCTGTGTAATGGAAAGAGAGAATGTGTTTCCCAACGGTACTGTAGATGGAATTCAGTAGCCAGTCCGGGAATTACAGTGAAAATATATAATTTCTGGTAGCTAGTAAATGAGTTCCTATTCGGTCTTACTATTCAGGTCAAATACCACTAATTCGGTCATTGTATCCTTGCACCATTGGTAGGCATCTTGTCAAATGTACCTTCCGATACCAGAAATATGTATGCAATCACATTCACTTCAAAAGAAGTGGTGTGTTATTCGAGGGGCCCGCAAACACAATGGAAGTTAATCGCTGAGCTACTGAGTGCCCAAATCGGATTATGCAATGATCTATGCCAACACTCACGCTTCAGTATGATGACCAGTATATCGATCCACCTTGACGTGATACACTTCGTTACCCAAAGATTTCATTGACTGTCTACTATGCTCCATGTTTGACGCCTCAGAGAGATGTTGAAAAGAACATGCATTCAGAAACAAGCATTCCGCGCATTGATACATACATCAGCATCTACATATACTATAAAAAACTAGCATACATACATAAATATTATGTGGTTGCGCTTGAATGAATAGGTACTAGATACGTCTATAATGTGTGGCACCACTTGATTGCAATAGTTATCGATGTATCGGTTAAAAAAACCGTTCACATCTGAACGTGTTACCATGATCTCGCATCTTGCAATACGTCTGGCAACCTACCACTGAAGTTCACCCAATCGATCCTTTGGTTTGAAAGGCTCAGTGAACGTTTGTGTAATAGACAGATCGAGTAAATTACAATCAAAGTGCAACAGTATAGGCATATATGCACAAAGGACTAAACGGATTCAGTCAAAGCGTGAAGAGCACAATTCGATCACTGATACTCCGAGCTCCACTCCGTCTGTCCCTAGCCGATCATGGTCATGAGAAAGCGTACGATCAAGAATCCGCTCGCATGGCTGTATTCGGCTCTGGACTTCAAAATCAGAATTTGAACAGGATAGAAAAGCTTGAAGTCAAACGGTCTCAGCGTCAGGACATCGATTTCACTTGGATAGATTGGGGTGGGAAGTTCGAAAAGAGAGAGAGAGAGAGCGAAAGTCCGTCACCAATGAGGTTTCAGGCGTTTGTGAACGGTCATGATCTAGTCGCTCACGTTCTCACAAAACAAGTGAACGCAACTGCATAATCGTCGGATGCGAGAGAGAGAAACTGTTCATCTGGATGTCACCATAGCGTTCCTACCGCTGAACAACCTACCAACAAAATTGAGGGAACCGTGAACGATCACTAAGTTTAATCGGTTGTTTTTTATGTCACGTCACCGTACTAAATGTGAGTGTCTAACCGGTGGAACACCACCACCAATACCCTGACTAATGTTCTAAATCGATAAAACGTTTGGGATACAATGTGAAAGCAGTTAACTCACAATGACTTTTGGGTGGTGATGTGGGATAATTGATATTGACTTGAACTGACTACCACTTGAACTTTATTCACACGCACAATGCACAGTTCATCCAGTCAACCATATTCTCGGAAGCATTAGACCCGAGTTTCAGTCCTATTCGAGCTCATCAGCAGTGCATATCCTCCGTCACGTCCGGGATTTGAACTAGCAT
>UZAN01040260.1:67251-83322 GCA_900618425.1 Echinostoma caproni
ATCGCATAGCCAGGGACAGGTTTATCATGTTTTGACGGACTATCTTGTCGATTGCTGAGTTCATTCAACAGTTCACAGATATCGCAGCACGGAGATGCTGGTAAACTGAAGGGAAATGACTGCCGAAACCGACCATGGTCTATTCCACTATAGAGGCATCTCAGCTAACTGGTTATCCAATTTTGTTGCATGCGGTCTGTTGTTTCGCAGAAGTTCGCGAGGTGTATTTATATCCCTAAATGCGGAAAACAATTCGGAGAACGAAAGAATGTGCGTACAAAATAGTCGAAAACGCAACAGCCAGCAGGATGATAGCTTTGCTCAAATCGAAAATCATACTCCGTAAAAAAATTTCATTTGCTAATATCGTGCTTGTGTATCGATAGATCTGGGGGAAAGCATTTATTCCGTACTTTCTTTGCTACTACAATGTTCTTAGTTCTCATGTATCACTATTTAAATTGAAGTAACGATTTATTAGACGATTCGAAATTCAAAACTCAAAACGAAAATTTCTTTCTGATAAACAGTTATTATTTCTCAAGGATGTTTATTCTGGTCAGTACAGCTATTTAAATAGCATATCTGTTTTCATACAGAGCAAAGGAAGTACACTAATAAATAATAACTATTATTATAAATAAATTGACAAATTATGTCTACTAGCTGTTCAGGTAAAATCTCTCGTCATAAAAGGGAGTAAAAGTTTATTCCAAGGGACGTGAGAATGGACCATGAGGTGTTTGACTTATTGAACATAAGCACCTTGTAATGTCATTGCAGTACTTGCCAACGGATCCAGTAACATTTTATCATGTGTGCTTGACCTTATGGGCTCCGTTTGTTTTGCCTTGTAAAGTTATCTTAAATTCCGACCCACGGAAGAAATGTTCGCCAGTAATTCCTCTCAACTTCGATCACTTCGCTATCAGTAGCGCCGTTCCCCTGCCGTTGTACCTCCGCTGCTAAGGCTCATATCGTTTCCATCTGCAAGAGCACGAGTCAAAGGACATCCTGTGACGAATCTCACTCTACTCAACTGCACTGGGACAGCCCGTAGTACGTTCACATTGCATCATCATGGCGAAAAGGAATGAAAGAACAGTTTTTGGTATACAAATGAACCCGAAGAGCAACGTATTTGATAAACCCATAAATCCGTCTACTCAGTTCCTGACATGTGTAAGTGCTTCGATGAAAACATAAACAATATTTATTGCCTACTCAAGGTTACCTCTCCAGAGAGACCGCAATGAGTAGGAAGAAAATCAATCACATCGCGGTATGTCGATGATAATATTCGGTCGCAGCTCAGAAAAGCTATCGTAATGTGAACATACTATCTCTCGCGCTCTCGCGCAGCGCAGCAGAGTGAACGGTGACTCGCGACAGCATGTCCCGCGGCTCGTATTCTCGCAGCGGGAGACGATACGAGGCTTTGCGGGCGACGAACGACAGCTGGGAACGGCGGTGGGGATGCGGGACACGAGGTGGCAAGAAAACACTGGTAAACAGGTCTCCCGTGGGTCGAGGTTGAAGGTAAACCTTCAAGGCAAAGCAGACAAAACATTATGAACTAAAAAGGTCCAGTGAGATACAAGCACTTACGACAAAATATTATTGGTGTGGTTACCAAGCGTTACACTGCAAACAACCAATATGGAGGAAGGTCCGGGCTGATTAGCCGTAATTTGGGCTGCAGGTGAGGTCACATGATAAGAAGCTGTTATTGAGCACCTAACACAAGGTAGGGCACATGCTGATTCGCCAATAAATTCAAATCGTATCGCCCATCCATTTGGTGTTGGGTTTATTTCATTAGTTGGTAACGAGCGGTACAGCAAGAGGAGAAAGCTGAACTGTTGACCTAGTTTCCCAAAGAATTCTATTCCGTCGGTCAAAGAAGTAAATAGTCCTCCCGCCTAGTGGTTTGGAAGGGAAATAAATAATGACTGTCTTGTTGTTGGCCTACCATAGGTGCCACTGTGGATAGTGCTTAGATTTTGCACTCATTCAGCAAGTTTTCGGTGAATATCACCCTCGTGATGCATCTCCCATAAGTTATCTTTTCCCAGATAAAGCTTAATTTCGCATCTCACACGGGGTTTATCATACATTTTCTGGGCCTGACCATACATTTCTTAAATTTATGCTGTTTCTGGATAGGCATGTTTCAAAGTAGAATCCGTTGATTTACCGCCCAAAAGCCCAGATCTGAAGCTAATCGAAATATTTTCCCCTGCATTAGTAGCAAGTTGAGTTAATTACCTCGACAGTGGTCGTCTGTGACCAGGGTGAGGTATTTTAGAGGAACTTGAAAAAAATTCGTTGTTAAGGCTGTAAATTAGCAAGGTGGCCAGTTCGAACGCAATATTTTCTGCCGAGCTAAAGTATTGTGTTATATTATTAGTTAACTTCATTGCTACGTTATTCATTCAATGCATCGTAGATGGCTAAATCACAGCTCGTCGCCGATCTGTCTAAATCACTCCTGTTCCTAAAGAGGAAGTTGATAATTCTTGTTCAGGCACTTGTACCTCCATGTTAATCAGGCGTGGTTAATCTACCCTCTGAGAGGACGCCAACCAAGGGGATACGCATTACAGTCTAAGTACAATGAACCAGAGGTCAACAGTTCTGAATAATTAAAACAGAGTCTTGTGACGCACAGAGCACGAGCGGTGATTGGTTGATGATTGTTTTGACAATGATATTTCTATTAGTCAACCCCACCGATATCTTTCAACAAATGAACAGCTTGCTTCGTAGCCTTTTTCCTACGTCTCATTGATGTTGTGCTTCGGCAGACAACTATAAGCGTGATTCCATGATTCGGTTTTAGTTATTATTGGTGATTCATGATCTGTGATGAGTGGCTATTCTGATTACTGCTTCAAGTTTCGTCAATTATTTCTTGTCTCACTCTTCCGTTCGCACGTTAGTTATATTGAGAATTCCCAATGTATTTATCGTGAAAAGTGTTCCACTCTGGGTGGTCTTGCTCTTCTATTCCATACTGTGTGATCTACTTTCGACTCTACCGGCAAAGCTTATCACATATACTCCCCTGATTACAATAGTGCTTTGAAGTGTGTCCATAAACTCCGATTTGATTGCAAAACCTGCTTGAGAAAGGTTACCCACGGTAACCGAAACGTCCGAGAATATACTTCTCTACCGACATCGTTGTGTTATTAACACTATAAGATTCACAATAAAACAACACATGGCGCATCGATTTTTCGATCCACTCGTAACGTCATTCGGTCCCGATGTGTTAAAAACTGACTCCATTGCCATGTCCAAGAAACTGGATACGTAATTATTACTGGAAAAAACAATATCATGTGATTTAGTTTCATTGTGAAAACTCCGGCGTGTTTCCTGTTGAATCAGGAGTGGTCCGCGATGTGGTGTTATTTCCCATCCAATTTTTTATTTACATTGGCATTGGCCTTCCAAATTTTTATTCCACATATCAATGATATAATGGTTGGTGAATGCTCAGATATTAAAGTTCAATGTTTACGTGTCCAATGTTAATTATCCGTGATCTTTGGTTGGTCCCCCATACCCGGTTTTCCTCACAATCTGTCTGACTGCCGACTTTTCATTAATATTCGTCAAAATGGAACAATTTTTCACTTAAAAGGTCGATACTCCATTTAGGTCAATATACCTTGTCCATTAACGTACCTATACTTAATATTATTCAGTGATCTTACTTTTTTCAAGCGGATAAGAAGACTGCAACTTCCTTGAATACTCATTATCTGTTTTATTTATTCAGATCTTCCGTCTAATTTACGCCATTGTTTGCCGGCTTAAGAACCAACGACTACCGTATTACACGCCGATATGTATTGTGGCCTAGATCTCGTACAAGCGAACTCTACAAAATTGGAATTGTTGCGGTACGTTGTTGAAAACTATTTTTCTTCACGCAAAATCTGTCTCCTTGAGAACGTGATTCACAACAATTATCTACTTACCCATGTTCTACCCACTTGTGTGAACACGCTCTCTGACAAAAGTCAGTACAGTCAGTTTACCGCCTTTCTTATCACTTTTGAATATATATTAATCAGGCAGGACGGATGCCTATTGAGCCAGTACGCTCATTAAGTTTACATCTGTTTTGTACCAGACATTTTTCAGCTTACGTGCTCTTTTTAATCATTTTTATTTTGTGATACTGAATTGTTTTAGTCACCTGAATAGTGTTACCGTACCTCAACATGAAAAATGCTCTAAATTATTTAGACATTATTCTTGAATTGACTCAGTTTTACATGATCTGCAAAGAGCTGTTTTGCATTCGATGCCCGTATTGATCGACGATCATATCAAGTGACCGCACTGGCCATATGAAGTGCATCTTCTAAAGAGACACAACGACCAACAATAAAAACCCTAACATGATCCCATTACTGTTACTGTACCCGTATTGATCAATGTAGATTATTCCATTTAAAACAAATCTAACTTCGTCTGAACAAAGCATCATCTTAACATAGAGATATATATCAAGAACCAATCCCCGAAAACTATTCATGTTTATCCATTTCGTTTGAAATCAGCGCTGATCACATAAAGAAAAATCTGTTACATTCGCAGCTCAATTTTTCAATGTAAATACCGCCGTGTTGGCTTGCAGTAATTACTCAAAAGAACCATGTGTCACAGTTAACCTCGGACAGTGATCATGAATCTTTTGGCTATCAAACAAGTAAATTTAGTGATCGTTTGCGGTTCCCTCAATTTTGTCGGCAAGTTGTTCAGCGATGGATACGCTATGGTGACATCCAGATGAACGTTCTCTCTCCTTCTCTCGCCTCCGACGACTGTGCAGTTGCGTTCACTTGTTTTGTGAGAATGTGAGCGACCAGGTTATGACCGCCCGCAACCGCCTGAAACCTCATGGGTGGCGGACTATCGCTCTCTCTTTCTCAGAACCTCCCAGCCGCAATCTACCCAAGTGAAACCGATGTCCTGACGCTGAGATCGTTTGACTTCAAGCTTTTCTATTCTATTCAAATTCTGGTTTCGATATCGAGACCCGGTGATGACATCGCGACCACAACTATGCGAGCGGATTCTTGATTGTACGCTTTCTCGTGATTATGATCGGCTAGGGATTGACGGAGTGCAGCTGGGAGTATCAGTAACCGAAATGTGCGATTCACGCCTGGACTTGACTGTTATTTTACTCGATCTGTCTATTACACAAACGTTCACTGAGCCTTTCAAACCAAATGATCGATAGGGTGAACTTCAAGGTATGGGTTTCCAAACATGTTGCAAGATACCAGCTCATTATGTCATGGCAACACAGTTCAGAGGCGTAGGGTTTTTCAACCGATACATGGATAACTATTGGAATCAGGTAGTACCAAATGTTATTGACGTACCTATCCATTCAGCCTCAACCAATAATACGCATGTAACCATATATGTTATTTTCTTACAGGATATACTGATGATTGTATCAAAGAAACGAATTCCTGGTTTCTGAAGCATGTTCTTCTGGACACTTCTCTGAGGTATCACCTATGGAGTCCATTTGACGGTCATTGATTTCGTTATCTGACAAAGTGTATCACGTCCAGATGGATCGAATAATTCACTATATTAAAGCGTGAATTCTGGCATGGATCATTGCAAGAATGGGTTCAGTCTAGGCACTCAATAGCCCGGCGATTAACTTCTATCATGGTTGTCCAGGCATCTACCAATCGCGCTCTCTTATTCTTGGCGTCGTACAGCTCTTGTCTGGGTCGCACGGCTTCTAATTGTTCGGTACAATCGGCCTATGGTTCTTTGCCCAGAGGCCGTAACGCGTAGGCACTTTTTTGGTGTCTTCTGGAAGGCTTGACTCATCACAGTTATCCAAAAACTGTACGTGTCGCTGCGTGGTTTGCCTCATCCCGTAAGCTAGGGTCACTACAATGACCCACACTGTTACCTTCCCTTGACTTCTGGTTTATACTCTTTTGTGAACTGCCTCATAACAGTGCGATGAACGTTATCGTTTCTGTGTCGTCTTCTTACTGCCCCAGATAGCTGGCTGGTTACTTCATTAGCGGATTGTTGTTGCTGACTAATTCCTATCCTCCATTTCGGACAAGCGACCCGTGATTATCATAACTCTACCTGCAACTAATACACTTCATCAATTGCGGCATTTTTTGTGTTCAAGTACATTTTCCAGTGCAAATTTTGCTAAGGTGTTTGATTTTCCGATTTAAACAAAGTTTGCACCCTCCTGGCTTTTGTGTTTTCAATTGTTTTGTACACACATTCTTTCGTCCTCTGAATCGCTTTCCGGATTTAGGGATATAAACCGCGCGAACTTCAGTGGAACAGTAGACAACATGAAACAAGTTTGGATAACCAGTTACCTGAGATGCCTCGATAGCGGAATAAACCATGGTCGGTTTCGGCAGTCATTTCACTTGAGACTAACAGCATCTACGTGCTGTGATTTTGCGGCGATCCTGGCCTACGAGATGACACAACACGAAGCGACACGTTACAGTTTTCGGACAACTGTAATGAATCAAGTTTCCCAGGTGATGTCAGCAATGCGCGTACGCGTCACAGCGTCTGAACTACAAACAGTAGGCCGACTGTATCAAACAATCACAAACGGGCCAAACAGTAGCTGAACAAACCCAGAAATACTAGAACGCGATTGGCATAGGCTTGGATGACCAATGAACTTGTTTCGTATATATTATTTAATCCCCATAATTTCTTTCAATGAACAAATTACTGCTCCCATGGCCTTTTTCCTCACGTCTCGGTTACGTGGGATATTGCGTGCAAGTGCCAGTGTGATCCAGTGCATACATGACATCCGTGACTGGTAATTAGTGATTCGTATTCCGGGTTCATCACATAATACTGCTACTACTATTACCACAATCACTACATGTTTTTGTGAACTGTCGTATGAACTCAGCAATCGACAAGATAGTCCGTCAAAACATGATAAACCTGTCCCTGGCTATGCGATTCTGATTGAGAAACTATTGGAAGTTTTTCGATTCGGAGGAGTGAGTTGTTCCAGCGGTGACAAATCGCCAGATCTGCAACCGCTTTACTTTATTCGGTGGGTTCAATCAGAACACAATCTGGGTTCCCGAAGCTCATCTTGGCTGCCTTATGTGCGTCGGGACGAGACGAGACGAGACAATACAAGGTGAAAAGGATGGCGTAAACTCACACATCATGGGTAGCGCGGGTATACAATAAATCCACAAGAACAGCAGAAACTAGGCACAAACAACCAAGGGGCCAGTGAGAGGTGAACACTAACTCTCAAGTTCTAACGGCAGTGACGTTCTTTGCATTATATGAGATTTGCTCAAAATAACGGCTTATAGAAGTAAACCTCGATCATTAGTTGATAAAAGAGGAGACACTCCTAAAGGCTACTATGCCACAGAAAACAACAACAGACATTGCAACATTGCAATCAGGTTTTACATACCGTTTGTCCCACTGTTGCGTTGTCTTTCAGCTACGTAATGGTATCAAGTTGATTAGCCTTTGAAGTTGTTGATATTGATTTGAACTGACTACCTCTCCGACTTCGACTGCAAGCACAATCCTCAGTTCATCCAGTCAACCATACACTCGGAAGTACCAGACTCGTGCTTGACTCTCATTGGAGCTCATCGGTATTCCCGTCCGGGCTTAGAACTCCGAAATCACAGCGTCGAAGGCGTACGTGTTACCACTGTACCAACCAACTCACGCCACGGCTGAACCGAATTTCCAATTCACGTTTGTTCTGATATCGTCTTCAGCGATACTCAGCCAGTTCCATTGGGCCTGAGAGCAATGAAGGGAGATGCAGCTGACTATCTGTTAACTCCAATCGAAAGTCTCCCACCAAGACTGACTATCACTAAGAGCAACATTAGACAAAAACATGAATTGGCAATTCATTTCAGCCGTGGTATGAGCCGGTTGGCAAAAAGCTAACACACACCTTTAATGCTAGTTCAAATCCCGGACGTGACGGAGGATATGCACTGCTGATGAGCGTTTAGTACGGTGAGGTAACGTGCGTGCTATGAAATATTAACCGGGTAAATCTGGCGATCATTTGTGGTTCCGTCAATTTTGTGGGTAGGTTGTTCAGCGGTAGAAACGCTATGGTGACATCCAGATGAACAGTTTCTCTCTCTCGCATCCGGCGATTGTGCAGTTGCGTTCACTTGTTTTATGAGAATGTGAGTGACTAGGTCATGACCGCTCGTAACCGCCTGAAATGCAATGACCCGGAGATCATTTTACTTCAAGCGTTTCTATCCTATTCAAATTTTGTTTCCGTGTCTATACCCATTGATATTACCGGAACCACGGGCTGTGTGAGTCGATCCCACGCTATCTAGTGGTCATGATTGGCTGTGAACTAGGCCAATTGGCAACCAATTTGTGCGATTCACGGCTGAACTGAGTCCGTTTTCCCATTGTGCATTTGTGCATACACCATGGCTTGGTTATCGCTATTTACCCTGGTTATATATCGGCCGAGTTATTACGCATCCGGGTTCGGCACTGTTCCAACTAATTGGTTGATTCGGGGTGTTTCGATTGTGGATTTCGAGGCCCACTGTAGAAGCCATTGTTGTGTATACGGCAGTTCATCGTTCTGCGGGCTGATTTCCGGACAGATCGAAATTTACCAATCTGGTTAGGATAGGCAAGTTTTATTGCCGAGGGAAAAAATTCATTGACAAGTTTGATTCAGTTGTACGCCACCGATCGTATAAACGCAAGCGCGTGATCTGTTGGCAGAGTTTATCTCTCTGTACCGTGTCCAGTGTTGTGCTATTGATAGCGAAGGATTGCTTGCGTCACCAAAGATCTGCCTTGAGTCACAGATGTAACCAGTCATACATCTGCGAGTAGTTTTGTTTTGAAGACACCTGATTTGGTTGTGGTCAGATATTGCTGTATTGGTGAATGTTTTATTCACCTATTTTTTGATTTATTTAATTCACCTTTGGTTGTTTGTTCGAGCAATGGGGCAAAGATGACATGCACACCAGAGACCAGTGATGATAAACTTCGCTTCGTGTGAACGTTTTTTAATGAAAAAAAACAGTTACCCAGAGCGATTTATGAATAAGATAATGTAACGACACGAGGAAGGTGTAGTACTGGGAATAGACACGAATCACTGATCAAGATTCAGGATTGCAATCGAATTATGGAATCGCGTTAGTAGTTGTCTACCGGATTATACCGTCAACAAACGTAGAGAAAAAACCACAGAGTCCGTGGTTCATTTGCTGAAAAAATCTATGGGATTAAGTACTACGTAAACAGAAACATCAATGGTTAAACAGACATTGGCCAATCACTATTCGTGTTCTCCGATTTACAAGACTCATGTTTGAACCGCATGGGTTTTGTGATGGATTGAGACTCTTGGCCTCTGATTCGTTGTCCTGAGACTGTATCTCTTATTCCCTTGGCTTGCGTCCTTTCGCGGGGTGGGGGTGACTCATCGTAGAGTGGTTGAAGGAAGTAGTAGCCGATGGAAAGGTCGTATATATTCATTTATCGTTCAAAAGGGACAAGGTGGCACAGAAATCTATCAGTAAATCGAATATTCTACATTGAACCAATAAAAACTGTAATAAAGTCGAAACCACTTGTGAAATTTGTGACTGAAGGATAGAGTTTTAAATCGTGCATCCTCTCTCTATATGTTATCATTCAGCTGGTCCCGTGGGACTCCACAAATTGGCAGCACGATCAGGCGGGTATCTGATAGCATTCGTGAATACCACCCGGCTTGCTTGATAACCGGAACAATTACGATAACTACGTGCGCGATTTCTTCGCACCTCGTCGAAGCAAGCCCCTCTGTGGAGCGCGTTTGGAGTGCGATATGAACTAATGGGACCGTCATTTGTCACGCCCTTGCTTGTGCTATTAGGCACATTTAATCTAAGGCATTAGCATGATTACGACAATGTGAAAATGATGCTCGTCAAATTGTGTTGTTTGAAAGTGTATTCTGTGGAACTATTCAAATAATTTGCCTTTATCCGACTGACTAAGACAATAGAGAATTCGGACAGTGTTATTGTTGGTTGATAATGGAATAGGTTTATTGAAATTCAGGTCAGGTCAGGTCAGGTCAGGCCAGGTTTCTAGGACGAAAACAGGCTTTCGCCTAACGTGCGTCCAGATTCATACACCAGTAGGATTTGGGACTTCACAATTATTCCCGCCACTAAAACTAACATCATTCACTATCATGTATGACATGTAAGAACTCTACAGTCTTTAAATCTGTGAGTTCCTTGCATCTTGCTTCTTACAATGCCCGTGGTAATTACCATCAGATACTGATGAAGTTTCAAGAAGTACTGGTTATCTATTATAACCTTTCTAACAATAGGGTTCAATTTCTTATGCACTGTACACTGTTGTTTCATATTGAAGAGAAAAGCAGAATAACACTCAGCCATTTCGATTCTACATTGGCACTATCCTTTTTCGCTAATTGGACTATAGCTCTAGATGAAACGGTTGTGGCAACACAGACAAACTAAAGTTTGAAAAACATTCACTACACTGTATTGCGGGTAGCCAACCAGATTTATTTAATTATGTAAACCGAATTCAATGAATTAATTCAAAATTATTTTATGCTACTTATAAGTAGGCACTTTTTGAAATGCACATTTACTCAAAATGGAATGAAATCAACGACCATTTTTACATCTGATTTCGTAGTATAGCAATACTGCAATCACGAATGAAAAAGAAGTAATAACTATTTTGTAAGCAAAGGGGTCAAAAAATAAACTAATATCTTTTGAAAACATAGCATCTACCTGTGTGTTATCTGAACTGATTCCTTCATGCGAATGACGGTAGACAGAATTACCTAGACGATTAAGGCAAAACACTTGCTGAATTTGGGCGTGTACAGAGCAGATGAAGTGTCAAATGATAGACAGGGAAGCACTGGGCAGCTACCTCAATTGACTGGGTCTCATAAGTGGCACAGGTTTGATGACCCAAATGAGGATTGGAATCGGGATCTCACAGTTAAAACGCAAGTATACTAACCACTTGAACACCGGGTAGTTGATTATGTCGTTTTTCATTCAGTTCATGCACATTATAGCACAAACTATCTTTGCAAGCTCGTTCTGGGCATCACGATTTGCTCATCACAGCACAATCTGCTAGGGTTTGGACTCGGTTGGAAACATTCTGAATCTGGTCACTTGATACGTGATAGAGCACTTGCCATTTTCTTAGCTCCGAAAGGCAAATACAATGTAAAGATTACTTTTACACGTGGTGAGTCGTGACAATTTCGCTTGATTTTCTCAATTGCTTGCGTAAGCACATTTGTTCGATCAAAAATGGTGAAAAATGTATACATGCCATCAAAAATTACTCGAAATGGAAGTGAAAGGTCAACGTCAAGTTAAGTGAATTGTTAACGTCAACAACTTTCGCTGGTATCAGTTCGGGTGACGTAATCGTATAAGCGACACTTCACTCTGCCAAAAGTTTATAATTATGATTACGTAGTATTGATTTGAAAGGGGAGTGAGTGTCAACCGTTTGTCTTGATTTCCTGAGGCGTGTATATGGGAACAGAAGACCCGGGTGTCTTGTGATCGCTTAATCAGCGATTGTCAGTTGTGTTATCGACGATGCTAACCATTTTGGAATATTTTCGGTCATCCCTTGTGATAGCAAACTATTTGTTCTACCTAGGTATGCGTCACCGCAACTTCCGGTGAGCTAGTACACAGTGAATCAGACAGAACTAGTTTTGCAACAATGCTTACGTTTTTCAAGATCGATCTCGTCAGTAGAAGCAATAAGGTCTGAGTTGACAATCTTTTTGTTCACCTTTTCGGTAGGGTGGGTAACCTTTTGAAAGTGCCTTCCGTGAATGTCTATGAAACTTTCTGGGTAACCATTGTTTAGCAATGCTCTCCTCAAAAATTACTCTTCTTAACATGTATCTAGACGAAGTGACAAGAAGAATAGACGAAGGTCGCCAGGTGGAGGTTTGCTATTTTGATTTCAGCATAGCTTTCCACTCTGTTAGTTATGAGCTGCTGGATCTGAAATTTCAGTCACTTGGGATTCTAGGTAAGACCAGAGAATGGATTAGGCAATTTCGCAACTGTCTCACATTCAGTGTGAGTTGGATATTATACAACCACATTTGAGGGGATATTGGGTGGTGTTCCACAGGGATCTGTACTGGGTCCATTACTATTTCTGATCTTCAATAACTATCTTGCGAAGGATCTCCAAGATCCTTGCTAAATGTTCACTAATGATGTAAAATTTCCTGGGGAAGGGTCACAACAAAACCTAGATGTAATCCGAAGGTGGCCAATTTAAGGGGATTTACCACTGAATCCAGGTAAGTGTCAGTTCTTGAACACAAGAGCCAACGATGACGAGAGATTTGAGTCATTCGCAGCATATCTCTGAGGTAAAGAATCTAGGGTTCGTGATTACAAATGATTTTGGGCCGTCCCTACAGTGCAACCTTGCGTCTAAGAATGCTCGACACGAACCTGTCGGGTTGTGTGCTGTTGTAAGCGGCAGAATACCCGAGGCATTTGTACGTTTTGTACAAAACTATTAAACGTAATCATTTAGAATATTTTATACAAGTATGGGCGCCTTATTTTAAACCGGGTAATGATTCCTCGAGAAAATAAAGTGTTCAACAACGAGAATGGTAGTAGGCCAGAAATATAAGGGATAATCTCAACGACTGAGGGGCCTGGACTTATTTCCCCTGACCCACAATCGAATGCGGGGCGATCGTATAGAAACTTTTAAAATTACCAAAGGTCTTTCTGGTCTAAAGTTCGAAGACCTTTTCTCGCTTGTTCCTTCTAGGGGCACGAGGGAGCATAGCCTTGAACTAGAAAGAAATCATTGTAGAATAAATCTACGGGCTATGTTCTTCACGAAAAGGGTTATACCACTGTGAAATAAATTACCTGAAGCAATGGTTAACTGTATGAATGTCGAATTTTAAAGATGAAGCCTGACTAGAGCTAGACAGTAGTATTTCCTGAAGTTGAGTGTCAAAAGCTAACTGTTAGGCTTAATTTTCCGGAACTTTTTCGGGGATCTGACGCTGTACACTAGCACTCTGCTTTTCAGAAAAAAAACTATTGATTCCAAGTGTTGGAATTCAACGAAACTGCTGACAATGCAAGGAACTGGACGCGAGATTGACAAGAGCCACAATTCGTCCTGTGAGAATTGACTTGAACTGAGCTACTGCACAAATGCAGCCTGCTCATTGAAACAGGGTACCCCCAGACTCACATTTGTAAGATATAGAAGGAAAGTTGGAGCAATGCAGTCATGGACTACACCGTGCTGCTTTTCGGTAAATGGAACGTTGTTATGGTTTATTTATTTACTGCCTAATTGTGATTTATAGAGAAGCGAGTTCGTTCAGTCCTTCGCAAAAATACCTCTGCTGAAATGGAATCCAATGGACTACCCGTTGCCTCGCTGACAAACTGCTTGTATGTGGTTCCCACATAAAATAATTCATTCTCTTAAGTATTCGATAGAAATACTGCGAGGAAGATTGTTTGAAGAAATATAATCACATAAAAAATCAACTGTTTCATGAAGTGTACGTTGGCGAACAGCAACTACACATTAATCGGGTGCATTCTTCGTAGGGACACTGGTATGTCCTTCAAAATACCATAAAAATCGAAAGAATCTTTCAAACAATGAGGGATGAGAGACTTACAAATGGGATGAAGGATGTATACCAGCTATCAGGTGAGGTTTTGACAGGGCTAATTTTGCATACTCAGAGTTGATCTGAGTGGAGTCCTGCTTTTATGCACTTTGAATAAACTTCTAATTCGTGGTGTTTCAGTTCCCATTTGCTTTAATTGTTTGCACTGAGCACCATGTAGTAACACAACCTGTAGCTTTCTGGTGGTAAAGCCTTTGATGAGACAGTTGCTATATGGTGTTTAGTCGACTTGGAACGTTTTGTGATCCCAAAGCATTTCACTCAGTTACTTGTCAGTAGAGATGTGAGATGAATATTGGTAATATGAACTGACCATCCCTAACTGAATCCATTTTTACTCACAAAGCCCAGTTTATCTGTTTTTTGTTATAATTGGCGGTGAGCACAGTTTTTCTGACTCAAGAAACCTAAGGTTTGTTATATATTTTACTTCTAGTATTGCTTTGCAGTTTTCCGGAGTGAGGCTGAAGAGTGATCAAATCGCCGGATAAGATGGAAACGAAAATTCGCCACTATTTTGCTTGGAACTACTCTGCCTTTTACGATGGATTTGAGTTTGCAGACTGTTAAAGTTTCTTGGTGGAATCCGTAACTTCGCCCCCATGTCTCACGTTCACGTGACAATGGCCTTTGCTCCCACCATGTTATTCATCAAACATCTGGGGCACGCAATGCAACACCCTCCACCGGGATTCATCTTGGGTCGGTACATTCAGTTCATTCTTGTTAACTTCGGTGACCTAAGCACAGATCTCAAAGAAGACATGACGTGATAAAGAATGCTCATGCTCTGGTTAACCTGTACATATATTCAATAATTGTGTTTGCGCGTATTTGTGCATGTGACACTCACTCACGTGAAATCCATTTAACCGTAAACGACTTACTCTCTAACCATGTAGTGAATCTGTTTTTGTAGATCAGATCTGTGAAACACACAACGTCTCTGTGAATCGGATTAACGTGTTATAGAGTGCTTATAATTTTCAGGGTAAACCTTTCTCAATTTCACCGTTTCTTTTATTGTCTAACCATAACTGACTACTTCCTTCGTTTCATTTAGTTAAACAACGGTTCTGAAAATAGTGGAAGAGCGAAGACAACAGCACATATTGCTTACTGGATATATATACATATATGCAGGTGTTGACCAGACTCGTGCAACATCACTCATTTTGAAAATACATTTCAGTTTTTCATAGATTCAAAGATTTATTATGCGAATAACTTACAGGCTCATGCTTTTCTGGTCCCATAGGTTCGTGCGGTGGAGTAAGAAACAGTAATACATACAATTCTTTGTGTAAAATGTCATGTGATACGTACTTTTTCCACTGCTGCACGCAGCTTCACTTATGTTGGAATGTGAGGTGTGCTAATGTTTCATCGAGCCTCAGTTTGAAAGACTCAATGCTTTGAGCATAGACGACGTAGGATGGTAGTGAGTTCCAGATCGAACACACTCTGACTGCGAATGACTGACGCCGGTATTCCAAGCGGCATTTTGAGACCACTAGTTTAAATGGGTGTCCTCTAAGATGAACGTTGGGTGATAATTTCAAAAGCGGGCGACACGAATGTCTTGGGTTTTGCATTATTTAGTATACCATAATCATATCTCCTTTGATGCGCCGGTAGTGATTGGAATATAACCCCAGTGATTTCAATCTCTCTGCGTATGAACACCGATTCAACCCCCTGACCATTTTGGTGGCCATCCTTTGTGGACGCTCCAACATTTTGCAGTCACGCTGTAGCCCTGGATTCCAGGCCTGGATAGAGTATTCTGTGAGTGGTCGAATGTATGCTGATAGTAGGCGGGGGAATAAAGCTGACTCAAACCGGCCGAAGACCCGCTTAAGCAAGCCGACATTCTTTATAGCTGCGTTGGACGTCTTGGTGCAGTTATGTGAGCAGCTTAAGTTTTCTTGAATGATGATACCCTGGTCCTTCTCACTTGTGGCATGTGGCAGTTGTTCATTTCCGAGGAAATATGAAAATCTCCCCCTGTGTCGTAGAGATAGAACCTTGCATTTTGGCACATTGAATTCTATATCGTTATAAGGGACCACAGATGAGCTGCACTCAACGTTTCTTGGAGTGCCAGTGAGCCCGTTGGTTGCGTTACTGTATTCCAAATTTTGGCGTCATCTGCGAACAGTAATCATTTTGTCCCCAGAGCCTTCGGTAGATCGTTTATGAACGTTAGGAAAAGTCGCGGGCCAAGCACAGATCCTTGTGGAACCCCACGGGTAACG
>UZAN01040261.1:20480-44199 GCA_900618425.1 Echinostoma caproni
GAGCCCGACCAACGGCGGGAATACAGACACAAACGCAGACAAAGAGAGGGAGAGAGAGAGAGGGTTAGACGTGGGCTACAGGCAGTGGGTAAAGCGTGACATGTTGTGGGGCCTGAAACGGATAGAACAATACCCATCGCGTGGTCAGACTGAGAAACTAACTACCGCCTTCCCAATGTTCAAGATACTAATATTATTTCATGACTCACTTACATTTCAGTCAAAATATTACACAACGTACGTGCCAAATCAAACACAGTGAATTTGATGAAATTAATCCTGGCACAACCAGACAACCAATTTAGACCACAAGTGTGTTAGTCGGACAAACGCAATTTTTTCCCATGACCACGTTAACCGAGATCCATGGAATATTCTCATAGGTGTCCTAGTGAATGTAAAATTTACCTTGGAAACTCACTTCAAATAAGCTCCGACAAGAAACAATCAACTGCAGCTACAGTTTTGATCATAATTAAACAAAGGATATAAGTGTATGCATTACACATCGTGAGAGGATGTTTTGATAATGTTTAGAAAAAAAGGATGGTAAATTTTATCCGTTTAAAGACAATAAGTGATTACTGATGAAAAGATGCAAATCGATGGGAAATGCTGTGGATGGTAAAACACGGAAGAAGTACAGTTATTGTGGACGAATTATGCCTTGATCAACAATCAACTAGTGAATAGTTATTGAATACGGTAGGTTTGCGTTGCACAATTTGTATCCGGATATATTTCGCCGAATCTCATCAGGTGCATACTACAGTTTATATAACATTCATGATCACAATAAATTGATAAAAATTACCGTTAATAAGTTCACAAATGTCATGGTTTCTACCAAGGCAACGCCAAGGTAACGAATAACTCCTTTTGTTTACACGAAATAGACCTCCATGTTTGAATCGTAATTTGCTTCCGTAAACTGCAGTAAACGTGAATTGATGTTGAACAGGATCACGAAGAACGCAATACAGTTCGGTCGAACCGATACTTT
Organism: Echinostoma caproni; assembly: GCA_900618425.1. NCBI lineage: Eukaryota > Metazoa > Platyhelminthes > Trematoda > Plagiorchiida > Echinostomatidae > Echinostoma > Echinostoma caproni. The sequence goes on from UZAN01040261.1 coordinate 21,484, forward strand.
GTCTCAAGCAAATGACGAGGCTAGTGTCTGTTTGACCGGTGATCTTAGGCCTGTTTCCCATTGGTTGACAAAAATGCCTACCCACCGTGGGACATATTGAATCACTGTCAGTCGAAGTTGCCGTTCCGTTCGGCCTAGATAGGTGGCCGATTACCCACACGTGAACACGTACAAGAGATATGACTTGGCATGAGATGGTACCGGTTCCTTGAATGGTGAGGGGACGAGTAGTTGTCGGCAAGTGTGAAGAAGGACAAGATCGGCGAAATGGCATGACTGTTTGATTGTTGACTGAAGGTAGCGTTCAGTACACTTGCTCTGTTTGTAGTTTCAAATTTTCAAGTAATACACGTGCTAGGAGAACAAATTTGCGATCTTGTTTTCTTTGTGTTTCTCCCAATCAGAACTGACAACTTGCCATGTTAGCAGTTCATTAATACCATGGATTTCCTGCACGCGTGAAGTCGTACACATTCACTTTTGCCCTCTAAAACACTAGCATGGAACGTTCACATTGTCAACACGAAACATCATAAATGTCTCCGAGTTGAACTGAACGCGATACACACTTATTTCTAAAGCATATTTATTCATATGTTATTTCACTCCATCCAGTCGGTTACTGTCGCAGTCTTACCGCGTCAAAAATGCTTACCTTGTATGTTTTACGTGGGAAAATGTGAAATTAATTGCCCGAGAAAGGCGGTAATCGACGAAATAGCAATCGGGACAGATGACCGGGAACTCGCACTGAAAAACAACTGAAGAGTACAAAGTCAGGCGGAACCAAGATGAACAGTGGATACAGTTAATTCTATTCACAAAAGTATGCCAATAAATATCACAAGTATGTCACATACTGCTCCATTCTTTACTGTCGAATCATTCAAATTATTGACCGGGCAGATTTGAAGATTTTAGGTCGATTTTGAAAAGTTCAGTAGCCTTGATGGGATTTGAACCCACGCATGGCCGCCATCTAGACTTTGGTACAGCGCACCTTTTGTCGGTGCGGTCTTGTTCGGCTACCGGCCGTCAGTTGATTTGATTGCATGCGTTACGTTCACCAGGTGGAATAGGATCTCCGCATCCTGATTGGCTGTACCGAAGCAGTGCGTGCGTACGGCTGTTCGATCTTCCAGCAACAGGAGCACACGCAAACACATCAACATAGATGCAAGTTCTCATCGATAGAATGACCACTCTTTGTGGATGGTTGTCCTCTCTAACTCTCAAAACAATACTGTAGCATGTAAAATGTTTTTTTATGTTAGAAGATAAACTTGGCCATAGTATTTTGACTAGCCAATTTTGTGAAAACCTTTGAGAAAGCGAAAAAGTTTGGTTTGTGGTTTGTGATCAAAACTGCACTGCGCAAATTTTGTTCACTTGTTGGCTCAAAATTTCTGCATTGAACCACATATTGCGCTGTTTGTATGGTGGTGCCCATTGGTTTAGTCGCTGTCACCGGCGTGCTTTGGACCCTGTGGTCCGAGGTTCAAGCCCTGCCACTGCCACCTAAACTTGGTAGTAGACAGCTCTGCTGTCGTCCGGTTCAATACCACGTCTAACTTACTACGATCTTATGTTGTTCGCCACACTAAGTCCCGAAGCTTAAGTTGCCGGTTTCCACCAGTGAACAGTTAGTCTTCGCGACTATGTGGTTCGCCCCATCTGCTGTTCATCACACACGGGTGTGTAATACAAAATAATACATTCACTGCAATAATGTGGTGTTATCGAATACTGGATAGCACTGCTGAGTTGAGGATAGTAAGTTCCCTGGCTGCTCAACGGTAAAAGAAGTTTCACTCATACCTACTCCTAGACATATGTCACACTCACAGCGGAATAGACGGATACCTTTGACAATTGAGATTGTAAGTCAATAAGGGCGGTTCATGCACTGGGAAATTCTCGTATGCGCAATCTAGTGTCGTGGAATTTTAAAGTACTAGCGGAACAAGATTGATTGATTCTGCCAGCAATAGTTGAATGCAAAAAAGGATGAATATTTGGACGAATTTTTCAGCGGAACTCCACTTTGACCACTTTGACCACTTGACAATCAAAGAAATGTGTCAATGGTTTGTGAGAAGTCACACGGCACAGAGAATGCTCACTGACAGACCGTAGTGTAAACGTGAAATGTGGCTCACTAAGGCTTAACTTACCCGAATGAGGAAAAATGAACTGGCTGATCAGTCAATATAACAGCGACGGTCTTAGAAAAAGCAGTCGCTGAAAATTTTGAGAATTTGTGTTAGAAAAAGGACAACAGTATGCTTCAGATTTGAGTTTCAGTGGTGATCAAAATGATTCTGATCAGGATTTTCGAGCTCCTATTTCTTATGTCTACTCTACATTAGACGGTGTCAGTGCGATGGGGCCAGTGGTTGGTCGAAAACGTTCAACGACACATCAGTCCGTAGGTTTAGTGCTTGAGCGTCACGAGGGCAACCAAACGTCCACAGGTCTTCCCATTACTCGGCCAGTTTTCAGTCATTGTATCCTGACGTTTGAAAATTTACTGTACCATCTCACTTCAGGGCCGAGTTACGATCTTATTAGAAAAATACGAAACTGATTTATCGCTTCTTCCGAGAAGCCTTAACCCAGATCTTGTACACATGGGCACACTGTAGTAGTTGAAATACGTACTGATCACAAAATAATCACGTACCAGAAATCACGGACGCCTCGTGAGCACTGGATCACAGTGGTACTAGCACGACGGTATCCCACGTAACCGAGACGCGTAGAAAGGGCCAGAGGAATGGCAGTTCGTTTATTGAAGGAAGTTATGGTGTTTAAATGATATGAACAAGCAAGTTCATTGTCATTCAAACCTCTACCACTCGCGTGCTAGTATTTCTGGCGTTGTACCGCTTCTATCTGATTCGCACGGCTTCTGATTGGTTGAAACGATCGGCCTATGGTTTGTAGTCCGGAAGCTGTAAGACGTAGGCACCTTGCTGACGTCACGGTGAGAGCATGATTTATCACAGTTATCAAAAAATTGTAATCATGGTTTGCGTCATCCCGTAGACTAGGATCACCACACACCTCCACACTCCTAGTATGTACGCGTGCCTCTTAGTACTCGCTAGTAACGACTCAGTTTTTAAGTATTATACGGATGGCGATTTCTGTGATCTAAAATGAAGGATTATACTGTACAGTGTGAAGCATAAATGATAGAACGTTTTTTAAATAAACATAATCAGCAACCGATTACTCGTGAGTAGCCAGTGTAGAAAATTGATGAGGAAACGCATTCAAGCAACATGATAGAAAACCCCCTTCAAATCCTTCTCATATATCTAAAATGAGTTGGTTTTAAAGAACACTAGAATAACGGAATTCCCTGCAACTGCCAAAAAAGTAATAAAATAATTTTAAGTGGTCGTTTTAAATAATGTTTAAACTTTTCACCTGTCAAAGGGAGTAACACCCAAACCCTTGTTATAGATGGGTTCTTTGAAAAGCAGCCCAATAAAATCATTTATGTGCAAGCTGTATTGTGACATCCAGATACCATTAGGAGCACACATTACGATAGTGTAGTGCATATTCCAAGCAAAAGAAAACCAAATTTGACTGGTTATGACAGCCTCACGCATTATATTTTTTCATTTTACTTGGTCGACATCAGATTCTGTTATCAATTGGTATGGATGAGAGTATAATGTAAAAATCAGCGATTCTGTCAGCTTTTAAATAGGCATCGTAAATAATGGTCTTGATTGTCTTCCATCAATTCGATTCAAAACATAAACAGAAAACAAACCCCAAACTAATGAATGGTATCACATCAGTGACTGACCAACGAATTCGCTCCAAAACACACATGCTAGTAGCATATATATTATCTTAGTGCTAACGGTATTGCGGTTGTTCTAGCTTTCATTTGTACCAATTCGTTTGAGAAGATTTGAAGAATCATTAAGATTTTAAAGGGTCTTTCTAATGACATTACTTCAGTTCGCTTTCTCGCTCTATTCACGGCAATTTCCACTGAAAAGAAATGTGCCCAAGGGATGATGCAAAATATCCACGCATCAGTTCCACCCGTTGCCTAACAACGGAGGTTTCATGTAAACTGTCTACTCAAGAGTATTCATTTGCTGAATATGGTTATTTGAAAGTCGTTGGGTCTTTTGTGCCACGCACTGTTTATCTTCATATGAAAAACTTTATCCATACTGATTTCGCATCACAGATATGAAATTGTAAGATAAATAACTTATCAAAGACAGATGTTGAGTTCTGTTGTGCATTTTAAAACAAACAGATCGAATAAGCATCATCAACACCACCATAATCACCAAAACCATCAATACCACCACCGACACCAAAAGCACCACAAGCACCACCAACACCACAACTATTACCACCAATTTATTTCACTTCAAACTGTCTCATCAATCCAAATCATTGCTCACCTCGCACTGAATGGACTAACCACCGTCGTCAGTAAGTAGTGCATAATTATTTTTGTTTACCAGCCAGTGACACCAGGGGCACACGTTCGCCTAACAAAATCAGTACTGTAGTCCAATTGAACTGACGCTGTCCGTATTTGGCGTACCTCACGCATCGCTATCATGGACGAAATCATTTTTGCATGGGGTCAGAACCGGTTATTCAAAAAGTCAAAGATTTTTCATGTCACTTGACACTCTGCCATCAATAAGACCGTAGATAGGTAGGTAGGTAGGTGGGTAGGATGAGGTAGATTTTAGTGAGAGGAATTCCAGTCCGATAATTTCATCACAGACCTCTTGTGTTATGAGTCAAATCAGATCGAACGATTTCTGTCATCCGACCGAGTTGTGTATATAGCTAGGTGTTCTGACAACAGAAATAGAGAATCGCACACCTCATTCACAACACTCTTGCATCATGTTTGTGAAAACTTCTGACAGTCGCAGACATCATTATTCTGTCATATTTGCACACAATCAAACACACAATTTGGTGTGAGTGTTTGCGTGATGATACTTGCTTGGCCTTGAGCTTATAGTTTGCAGGATTTGTTTCTATCGAATGATACAGTTACAAGGAGTACTGTCATGGAATTAAGAAGCACGTATCAGGTGATATGGTGCAAATTCACGCATAGTCTTTCACCCGGGTGCAGTATTGCTAACGTACATGTAACGAGGAAAATGGTTCCATAATAGTGCTGTCGTATAGTGCACAGAAAAGAATAGTGAACCTTACTGATAACATACGAAAGAAACTGGAGCGCACCAGCACAGGTTTCAATCAGCTGAATGGTGCGGATTTGTGAGATCATACGGAATGATACAGTTTGACATGCACAATTGGGTTTTCATCGAGAGAAATCATCTAGGTGGTGACAGATTAGATCATACACATGGGGCGGTAATACGAACAATTAGCGGATCAATTTCCCTTTGGAACCGCTAATGAAGATGTTTCTTGTTAGGAAAAATTGGGCTCCATAATTCACGGCTATCGGTTTCTTCCGTGTTACAACGTACTCCTGGGCATTATCATCCTTCAACTCAAATGAAGTCATCTAATGAAAATGTTTTCTGAACAAATGTTGCGTAATACCCAAAATATAAAAATTGATTAGAAACGATTGACTACACTGGAGGACGGTGGTCGTTTAAAGTGGTGATAGATGAATCGCGAAAAATACAACCCGGATGACGCAATCAACGGGTAAGATAAAGAACTATGAAACCGTTTTATGCTTTTCTACGTGCCCCAAAGGTGTTTGTACTCGGTGGAGAGAGAGTAAGACAGCTCAAGATACATTTAGATAATGTGCGATTAACAATGTGGCATGGGTCGGACGGTATTTTAGGCATCACAAGTTTATGTGTGTTGTGGGCCAATCTGATGGATGATGTAAGCTCTGGACAAACGACAACAAACGGATCAATGTCTGAATGAGTTCGATGTCACACGCACGGATAAGATACGAACATGTATAACCTGTCTAAGGGAGTCCTTAAGAGCTTCAGGCGTATGCGGCTAAAACGAAAGCTTTTGGACGTTTGCAAAAGCACTAGTACTGATGTGCTCAGACTAGTTGAGGATATGACTAGTCATAGGTATTCACTTGATGCCCGTCGAATAGTGAATAGATCGTTAGAGAACCGTATCTAGCACATCTCAATATAATCAAAATATGATTTACCCTTAGGTAGAGGAAATAAATTGCAAATATTTAGATGAATATTAACAAATTGGAGACGCAGATAGATTTCTTTTCCATTTGTCGCCTCAGGCATATATATCCATATATATCACAATAAGTAGTATATGAATGACTGAATAAAAGTTCCCTGAAAGCACACGACCAGTTTCGCGATTCTTGCCGCTCGTCAGGCACGCGTATCCGGTAATCTTTTGTCTTTTTTTCATATACTTGTACCTAGGAAGTATATTTTCGTCACAATAACCTCATTTGCGACACCGGGTAAACTTTTTGACAGCTTTGTCAGAATCAGTCCATTGGTGAATCAATACAATGATTCAGTATTACATATATATATTTGTTTAGTCAACTGTAATGGTAGTAGAAGTGGTAGTAGTAATACGCAAGGAATTTGGAACACGAACTACGCAATAGGAATCACGGAACACGAATTAGAAAACTGATGGCACGGGACCGCAACGGCTCGAACTCGCAATAACCCGCAGGATCGAGACGCGAAGAAAAAGGCCACAAGACAGGCGAATCACAAAGTCGTTTATTGAAGGAAATGAAAGTGAATATATATGTACACAAGAAAAGATCATTGGCTACCTTAGTTCCCACCAATAATATTGCATCACATCTTGCGTCATATTGCACTTCTCTGCATTGTATCTGATTGGCTGGAACGGTCCACCAATGACGTGTATCCGGAGGCTGGGCACGTGCCACTGGCATCAGCGATCAAGGTCGATTGACTACCAATGTCTGGAAACTGTACCGCGCTGCTCCAGGGCAGGCGTGATCTTGTAGATCCGAATCACCACATCAACCACAAACTACTTATCATGAAATATTTTATAAAGACGCTCAAGTTACGTTTGTTGCGGTTGGTAGCGTCTAACTCATCAATAGAACACCGAATCCCACCATTGATTCTTCAAAGGACTGGCTCTGAAAGAACTGTCCATCCAAAAATCACCCGTTGTTGCAAACAAGGTTATTGTGACGAAATTACACTTCCCGGGTACAAGTATATGAATGAACTGGCAAAACATTTCCGGATACGCACGCCTGACGAGCGGCAAGTACCGCGAAACAGGTCATGTGCTTCCATGGAAATTTTGTTCGGTCATGCACATACTACTTATGATGAAATATATTTATACATATAGTTTGATTATTCAATCGATGGAAACGCGGCCTAAGCTAGTGTTGAATGAATGTGCATTTGTAAGAAATTTTAGGGTGAAAACAGGCTACAGCTCACAATAAATGAATAGGGGAAAAGCAACTGTGTCCGTCGTATTGTTCTCAGGTCAAAACTGTACGTTCGGGTAGCGACTTGTGAAGAATTGCGGAAATTCTACGGGTGTCAGAATCGGAAATGTTAAAACCATGGAGAATATTGTATGTCGATTGTAGAAAGTTCAGTAGCCTCGATCTTTTCACAGTCCTATCGGTGTGGCCTCGTAGCTCAGCTGGTAGAGCATGCGCGTACAAAGTGTAAGCGTCGTCCATGCGTGGGTTCGAATCCCACCGAGGCTACTGAACTTTTCACAATCGACATACAAACTTCAAACCGGCCGAGCAACAAATGGAGAATATTATGAGGAAAAAAAATCTGTGTTTATAAAGTCCCCAATAGTGATAACCATTGCAAATTGTTTCACTCAAACAGACTGGAAATCCATAATGCAAAATACAGCGTCAGTTTCTAACTTTCGAATTAGAATGATATAAGTCATCGAAGGACTACAACAAGCAGTTAACATGGTTCAACATAATGATGATATCCTGGCTCATTATTTTCCATTTAATTCGGAGCAATTAAAAGTTTGCGTCAATGTTGAAATGATCAAAACCACATGAAGAAAGATATCAGGAGTCGTTAATGTACGCTACAACACCTCTGTCACCTGCTCCTTCACAGTTTCACTACGCAGCAGGCCAAACAGATCGGTATAAAGAAGACTAGCTTAAGTCGATATGTGCAGCCTTCAAGGTAACGTGTCACCAAGCCTGAGGAAAACTGCACTCGCTTCAACCACGCTTTATTGTCGAATGGAGTCCGAGGGATTCGATAAATTTTTCAGTCAATGTACTGATGCTACTACTTATGTCCACCTCGATGCTTCCACCGTTGTCCTCAAAACTTTTAATTATATTGCTCACATTTGTCTGAAACATTTGCAAGCTATAAATACTTCAGATAATGAATGTATGGATTAGCCCATTCGGTTTCTCACAGGTACTAGGCACTGTGGATGAAGTCGGCTATGGGTTTCACACCTTTGGAGATTTCTAATTCTCCACTGGTTTTTTTTTGTATGCATTTTTAAATGCGCTGGAAACATTTGTGACAAACAACAAAGAACACTGTTTGGGACTCGTCAACAGTGCGTACATTTAGTGTCCCCGTGAACCACAATTCTTCGGACCGGGACTGGAGATACACAGAAAAAATGAGCTTTTTGGAAAGTTGAATTTTTCTTGAATTGATTGACAAAAACCAACACAGATTCAGTAACGGAGACCATGAGATCAATCCAATGATGGAAACAGGAAGCACAATCGAAGTTGAAGACCTCGTCGGTTCAAAGGGACGAATAACTCTTGTCCATCATTCCGTTTACTGACGATTGCTGAACGTTCCTCATTCTCGGGGGTGGGGGGTGGGGGGGGGCGAACATCAACCATTGACTTGTCTTGACTTGACCTAACTGAATTCGGCGATCGATCAATCGATCGATCGGTCAATCGGTATTATTACGACCTGATGCTGATATAGCTGAGAACAGTTTGTCTTCAATCATTCGAAAAGAATAGTGGTGTACTATTGTTGTGCACAATTTGTCCGGCAAGAAAAGAGTATCACAATCACATCAGGAGCTAAGAAAAAACACCCTAAAAAGTTCGCACTGAGTCAAACTTAGCTGTCAATCGAGGTCACACTGATCGACTGAACAAGTCTAGACAATTTTTTCTAGTCTCATCAATCAATAAATGGCAATTAATCGTTCCCAGAAAAAAAAATAGAGAGGGTGGTTAAGTCGTTATTGTTTCGTGGTATTGATGGTGGTGGTGGTGGTGATGATGATGGGTTTCCAGCGAATCCAAATTTTTGCCTACCTAGATGAATGAATATTTTGCAACTGTATAACTAATACACACGAAATCAATTTCTCCGAAATAATTAATATTTTTAAAATGATATCCCACTCAAGTCAAATACACCCAGTTCGGTATCAGTAGAAAATTTAGCCGAATAAGGAAAAATGAAATACCTTTAGGCATAAATATGTTCAAATTGAGAGAATAAATGAATGTATTTGTAATTGTATCTGTATTTGCAAGCTGAGATATGCTTACATCTCGGTTAGCAGTTGTACACTGGTCGTCACATCGGAGAAAATATAGGAGTATAGACAAATCCAGTACAGTGATGTGTAAAAAAGTCTTCTAAGTTTGATTTATTCAATTAAAGATTGACGTAATTCATTTATAACTCGTCCCTTATTGGTCAAGATTCGAGCCAGATATGATCGAGGGGAGCTTTACAAATGTTTGTTCGAGATGGTGGATACCGATAAGAGGAACGAGCGACAAGAAAATAAGTCAAAGTGAAAAGAATCTGAATATTAGAATCATAATATAATAATAATAATATAATAATATGGAATAAGAATATTAGAATATTATTGACAAAGATCACACAACACTTTTTATGACCATTCATAAGCTCTGTGTTTAATGACCCAGTATTGGATGAGAAGAAAATACGATGTCACCTCGGCCGGTGATGATACGTTTGTCAACAAATCGTCAATCTCAGCGAACAAGCGAAATGGAATTCAACTTTAGTGTATCCAGACTTAGATTAGCGAATTCGATTTTTCAGAGGCACCAGACGCTCTTGATGATCTTGGGTGTAGATTTCACTCCTTCTAGTCCTGACAGAGACATAAAAAGTACGCACTGGCGATGAGTCCCAAACAGGACGAAGCAGTTGTCCCGGTGCTCTTTGTCAGTTATTACAAACATTTCCATCGCATTTGAGATGAAATTCACTTCACCCGAGCTGCGAGAACCGATTTTCAATGCTTAGTCAACTTCTAATACAGTCAGCAAGTGAGAGGATAGAGTGACACTATTTTATGCAACAAAGTGTTTGGTGGAGTTTGTATTGCTGAGCTGAAAACACGATAGAAATCATCCGCATGACCGAGACGGCTACATATGCTAATTAGTAACTAATCGATATAGAGATCGAACTTAATGCACTTAAAGAGCCCAGGTGAAAATAAAAAGGAGAATTCCGAGAGGTGAAACACATGCGCCAAAACAAAAGACGTTAGAACGGTGTATGAAACCGAAAAAGATAACATCAAGGTTTTCGGCGTTCGGTTGTTTGTCCATGGATTGCCGTACAGAGACCAATTTTGGTTATGCGAGTAGTAACAGTTATCTCGGATGAGCGGTTTGTGTAGGGTGAGCCAAATATTACAGCATCTATGCACTGCATAGGAAGAGGAGAATTAAAGACAGACACGGAAAGGCACAATAGAAACGGAAATTTTTAATAGTGTCTCTCAGAAGGCCTTATGAGTTTGTGCATGGCATTAGTAGTAGTAGTAGTCGTAGTGTTGTGAGATACTATTCACATGTGAATAGTAGATAACATGGTTGGTGATTCATTTCAACGATTAAAAATCAACAAGATCACCGAGGGCAATTTGTTGGATCTTGAAGAATACATAACTATCTTTTGCTACATTTATTACCCGTTGTGCGACAAGGAATTGCGATGGTAAGTTTCTGATGAGATTTTCTGTGTTATATATGCCGAATTACTGATGCCCCATCTGTGATCCCCAATAAACGACTGTCCTCGATCGATTACCGCCTTGTGGAATTATAGCAATTTGTGCCGTCGCCAGGATCGGGATAAGGGTGCCGTGGTCTGATATCTTCGAGGCTGGAGACGCACGGACGCTGCCGGAAGAGTTCGAGGACGTCGAGGAGCTGGTGGGAACCAGATCGAACCGGGGTAAGTTGACGGGTCTCTGAGCGCTTCTCCAGGGTCGGGCGCTGGCGGTGTTGGATGTGGCGCGAAAAGGTCCGGAGATATCGTAACACAGCTATATTGGAGAGAACACAGCAGGCTACGGAGAGTATTCTTGGTCTTCATGACAACACGAGACAAGAAATGTAACAATAGGTTTCTATCACGGTCTGTAATACTAAGAGTAAACCCTCCTTGAATTGGAAAAGTTTGGAAGAATGCCATCCGAAAAGTAATTTCCAGTAGCTTTAAGTAAATTATCAACGAAAACTGAATGCAAATCGTTCATGTATGCGAGTTGTTCGATGAAACAGATAGATGAAAGTGTGCACATGTGGACCACATGTGGACCATCGAGAAAACGACCAATCAAATCGATTCGTATTTGACCAATGGGATTATAACTGTATGAGGTCTGTAATTTGCCGTCGAACACGAGGCCTTGACGAGGTCTTCACATCAACCTATATCCGTTTGATCATGTCGGCTCTAAAAAGAGAAAAACAACCCAGTTCAAAATTATCGGATAAATGAATAAATATAGCAAAACAAAACAACCGAATTAGTTAATTAGATCATGTTTGCCTCATGCACTGCGAGAATTTGCCGACCACATATTCACTAATCCGTATACATGGGTCACATGGGTCGTGTAAAAACAAGCTGAAATAGAAACAAATTTGAAATTGATAAAACAACATCCACAAATTCATACTGAACCCAGTGATAAATTATGATGTTAAATCATTTCCAAGACTTTATTCTCACAACACTAATCATGTTTGGTTAGAAATTAGCAGAGAATGATTGTTTTTAAAAACCAATTGACAAGCTTTTTATCAATTCGTGATTATCATTCACTATCCGTGAAATAACAACAGTGATTGTTGATGAACAGCCTGGCTAAGATAGCAGCAACACAAAAGCGATCGACGAAACTGTCACGTGATCTGTGATCAAAAGTGATTCAACTTCAAAGCCAACCGACTCGAAATCGCATAATTGCCGTGTCGATCATTCTAGTGCGACGCAAAAACCGGGTGTGAACAAAATAGAGGTAGGATTATGCAATTAGACTAAATGTACCCAATTGTGTGCGGTAATCAATTTCTTTGTAACCTTAGTGTTATGTCTCACCAAGACGTACGATCGATATGAGCGCCTCTTACCTAGCCCCCAAAAATGATACGAGCGACAGAACACGAATCAGCAAACGATAGTCAGAGTGTATTATTGGTCATGATGCGATGAGCAAATATATACGATAAATTGGGCGTACGATAAATGACGTGGTGGCGCACCAATCATATCGCGTTCTTGGCACTCCGATCGATCGGGTGACGGTTGGCTGATTCGCCCTAGTCATCCAATCCCGAGTCGATTCGCTTTAGGGTGTCGAACGCGGATCCATGCGGGGCCTGACAGGTTCTGTCCATTCCGTCCTAACACTTAATCTACTGGAAATCTGAAGTTTCTCTTCTACTCGACTTTTAATTTTCCAATCTTTCTTCTACAAGTTCATCCAAATGGACAGTCACAAGATGGTAACCAAAACCGACACACAAAAGTGTATGGTTAACGTTTGAATAAGTTGAATCATTGTAAAATACCATTAATTTGTAGAAGTTTCACTGTATCTGCCCTCAATCATCCAAAAAGACCTTCCGTTCACTCAGGTTCTAATACCATTATTGTATCGTATTCGAAATAGACATGGTACTAGTGTTGTGAGGTACTACTCACATTTGTGAGTATTAGGTAGTTAGTGATTCATTTCAGTGATCAAGAATCAATAAGACAATCGAGCACAAATTTCCGGGTCTTAAAGAAGGCCATTGATTGCTGCATTCACTACCCGTTGTGCGGCCGGGAACTACGAAGGTATGTTTCTGATGAGATTTCCTGTGCTATGTATTTGAAATTGGTGGTGTCCCACTTGTAATCCTCAATAAACAAATCCCATCAATCAAGCACCGTCTTGTAGAATCAAAACACTAACACTCAATCAGAGATAGCTCTTGTAAGGTCATGGTGAGTTGTGGTTTGCTGTACTCCTCAATCATCCGGACTAGAGGAGGCCTTGCTCGAGGATGTACTCAAGCCTTTGTGCAACCAAGTGCGAACAGCTACCTTGATTAATAAGAAGCGACCAACCGAAGCGTTGACCTCTATATCCCAGACGCTGATTGGCTCGGCAACCATAGCGCCAGCATACATTCTCTCTTGCGTCCTGTGCACAATTTTAGCACCTCCCGTTGGTCAATGCACACGTACATCCGATTGTTGCACCCAGTTTTGTTCCACGGTGTATTTTTTCATTTTCCAAACACGCTAAATTCGTTCCAAGCCCTACGATACAACCCAAACCTGTTGCACTTTCTAAGGTTTGCGGTAGAAGATGAGAGGGTAGAACTTCCCATCTTCATCAAAACTACATGGTTAAATTATCACCTGCATTGGTGAGTACCCATTATTAATTTCAAATATTATAAATACGGTATACCTGTTGATAAAATTACGCAGGGTTTAGAAAAACCGTCGCGAATATCAGAAGCGTTTCCAAAACTGTGGATAACTGTTATTCTTGTAAGGAAGGATTGAAAAGGCTTAAAATATGTGTGGATACTAAAATATTTATAACGTTGCCAATTCACTGATTTGCAATTATTGCCAGATTGTCTGAAATGTAACCTCCAAGATAAATGAGGGACCACCACTTCCCTTCTGCCCATTGTTATCAAAGTGTGTGATTCTTCTGAACGGTTGTCTCACAACCCCCTCGCTGATCACCCACGCATCCACTTTATTTGGACTTGTCTGCCGGTCGTTATCCTCGGTCAACTCCGTCGAGTTTTCCACTCGTTCCTGTGAGAACTGACTTTTACAAAAATTCCCCTGTTCCGTATATTTGACCCGTATGCGTGGTGACAAACCCATAGTGGTTATAGATGAACTTTTATTCTCTTCCTTCAGCACGCGTTGTTGCTTGTCGCGTGTATTCCTCTGTGATGACGTTACGATTCTTTGCGATCGAAACTTGGGCATGTCCGCTTACAAAAGCCTGTAATTTAATACAAATTGAAAATGGGTTACAGAATGCGGAATATATCAGATGAGGTTAGGAAGAGACGTAACTAAGATTTCACACTAGTAAATGGCAGTTAAAAGATCAATACTGTGACCTTTGTCCTTCATTATTTTCACTGTGCTTATTATGGAATCCGGTTAGCAACGGATGGCCCCGACAATTTTGGAGCTCGAAAATGCTGTATCGAGAGAAAAAGATAAGTTGTTCAGTCGAATCTGATGTCAGACGACTTGTGTCCCACATTGATCTCATTCCGCTGATAGTGTGGCGATTAGGTGGTCTTTTAGTTAGATCGATGGAGTAATTTGTCACGACAACAATCAGCAGTTGCCTCAATTCTGACCTTTACGTTACCAAGCCATTTGGGGTCATCTTTGTCATCATCATCATCATAGTACAGCGTAAAACAGTCAAACGAACTTCACGGATTGCTGCCAAACTCGCAATGCATACAAGAGAAGTCAGAATGTGTAAGGAGGATAGGGATTAGGCCTATTTTTAGGGACGGGAAAAGAAAGCGAACCTCTATGGTCAACACAAGAAATATACAGTCGAATTGTGCATAGGCTCGTTTTCAAGCATTCTGGCCTGATAAGAACTAACAACAAGAACGCCACTGCTGTCAGGTTTCTATCAGGACTTTCAATGTCTCCAACTACACTGTGCTACCTAGAGTATATGTTGACGACATCGTTTGCCTGTTCAAATGTATAGAGGATGCACAAAACGCACTTGACAGACTAGTAAGTTCTGTTGTTCCTTTCGGCAAGCGCTTTGCGCCTTCAAAGTGCAAATTGATGCTATGTGAGTGGGTTTCGTGGAGTCATGTTCTGGAACTAAATGATCAGGAATTAACTAAAGTTGACTGCTTCTCGTACTTGGGTAGCTGCTTGACTAACAACGGCAGCGCATCCAAGTAGATAACCTTTCGCATTTCCAAGGCTCGAGCAAAGTATGCAGGAATGAAACACCTGCGACGACCACGTAAACTGCGCCACTGTACGATCAAGTCTTCTTTATCGCTGTGAGAACATGAACTGGTAGATAGAAGACGCCCGTCGCATAGTGGTTTTCAACAACCGATGTTTACGTAGTCTAGCCGAGGTGGGATGGAGTGGGTGAGTTAGTAACGTAGAAGTCGTCGGTTGTTTGCCAATGCATAGGCTCCGTTGGTTACGATACATTTTGTCTATGTCTAACGGTGGCCCATCGCACCGCACTGAATCTGCACTGGTTGCTGCAGACTGGAAAAAGCCACGTGGAGGCCAGCAGTTGATGCAGAGAGGAGGCATGAAGAAATACACAGTGATTAGGTGCAGTAGGTGTATCGCGTCTTCCGAGTTGAGAAGATTCGTAACTGGATAGTTGGAGACAATTAAGGTCTTGATAGTAACCTGACAGCAGTGGTGTTCTTACTGTTACTTCTTTTCAGGCCGGAATGCATGAAAACGAGCCTATGCACAATTCGACTGTATATTTATTTCTTGTGTTGACCATAGAGGTTCGCTTTCTTTTCCCGTCCCTAAAAGGTCCAATCCGTCTTCCTTCGACATTCTGACCTCCCTTGTATGCATTGCGAGTTTGGCAGCGATCAGTGAAGTTCGTTTCACTGGATTATGCTGTACGATGAGTCGATGGGTTCAGAGTTTAAAGCTCGAACGGGATGGCGGATATGCACAGCTGGTGAGTTCTAGTAAGACAGCGAAACTCCAGTCTAGTGGTCTCCGAGAGTGTACGGTTGATCAAGTGCACTGAGAGTTGTGACTGAAGTCCGAAGAATGATGATTTCAAATCAATCAATCAATCATAAGCTGTCGTTCATATAGCAACGGAACAGCACAAATTCTTCTGTGCATGGTTCAAACATGCTAATCCAAAGATTATGTAGGAACAGTTCGGCTCCAAACAGTCTAAGTGAAAAGCCTGTTGTGCAACCGTACCTCTGACGATACAACTCGCCATCGAAGGCGATGTTACATTCTATTTGCACAAGTAGAGCAGTTTCCAGATTTCTTCAGTTTGTAACCCGAGATCGATGAAGTGGCACAGGGACTCGGACTTTTCCCGGAGAGGCACACCGATAAACAAAGATGCAACATCGATTGAGCACATTTTTCTAGCTGTCAGGTTCAGAGATTCGATCGGATCCTCAAACAAACTCACAGCTCTCACTCAGGCTGAAAGTTGTCCATTTACCTGATTGGTTTTAATCACTCGGTCAGCCATTTTGCCAGATAAAGTGAGTGTTGTTCATATCCACGGAGTGGGAAATCCTGTTTGCATTCTAGGTAACCCGTAGAGTCTGGGTCGAAGTCCCCATTGGTCGTATTCTTTCTAACATGGCTCAGTTGATGACATCCTTTTTGTTTTTTTCTTGGTGGTCTTGTCTCGTTCACACCTAGTGCTTGTGAAGCTCGTTGTTATCTCACGATAAATACTGGACTTCGAAACAGCAATCTTGTCTTTCGTTTCAGAAATGCGTCACCAGCGTTTCGCCTGAGTTCTCTTAACATCTCAAACAGTCTTTGGAGAAAAGTTCTTTCATTTGGGACATAAAATCAAATTCATCTGGTAGTTAGATTAAATGGGAATTCAATTAGTCAGCGTTCAACGTCCATGATGACTAAGGATCGAACGATCGGCGGAATGAAATCCTCAAATTGTATTTCCAGATTCATTCACAATTTGAAGACAGAAAGCTGCAGACCAGGTGAAAGCACTTATCCATGTTTACCGAGAAATAATTGTAAACACTGCGAACGGGTTGCGATGGGAAGTATCTTTCATGCACTTTAGAATGACCCCATAAATTTCTCTCGGTGTTTTTCATTCGTGTTGTCTGACGCACGCGAGATAGATAGATAGGTCTGTTCGAAAGTGAAGCAACGGGTATCTGTGAAGCATTTGTAGGTTTGTATAGGCAATAGCGTTCACACCGAAGTCATTTTTCTGTCCAAATAATAATAAGCAAGCCTTGGTGAGTCTGTAGAGACGTGATTTTCCTGACTCCTTTATACTCAACAGATGGAATGGTTTAGAATGTAGCGAACACTCTCATCTCGTCAGTATTGACTGATCTAGACCATGATGAGTTAAGAGGTAAACAAAGAGAACGGAACAGATTTTATTAACAACAAATTAACATTGATAATAAACAACATGTAAAGTTTGTATACACTAATAGTCGATTGGTCTGCCTTTGGGAACTAAAGAGAACAAATTAACACTAATAATAAATAAGATGTTAAATTTGTGAACACTAATGGTTGATTGATTTGTCTGTGTTCTTTTGAACTGCTTCGGCATCTTCCCGTTGGACAGACGACAACGTTTTCCTGCAATGTATTTTTCAGAGTAATAAAACAGTTAACTTCGAGGAGTAACATTTTTTGTTTGTTTACTGCACGCCATTTTGAGGGTTTTTGTCATTTTCGTTTAATTTTGGGATTGCAAATAGGAGAGGACACATTCGCGCCACTGACTTCGGTTCGACGCCATATCCTGTAGTGTCTTCAGCCAAAGACAATCTGAATCTTTGAGCCCCCAGCTGGGGAACCTCAACGAAAGCCAGATCCGAGTACAATCTCTTTGCCCCTCTGCGCCACGTCATAGCCTACCCACCTCGTTGTTTCTTTCAGCCTGGACCGATGTCTGCGAATAGTGCACGGTGTGGCAGACAGTGCTCAAGCATTCGTAGGACGTGCCCTAGCCACCTAAGACGATGTTGTGAAATTATTTTGCTCGAAGGAAAACTATCTGAACCTAGCACCCGCCGTCTAACTTCATCGTTAATCACGAGATGCTCTCACCATACGCGGGTGATGTTGCGCAGACACCAGTTGTCGAAGACTGATAGTCGCTGGACGTGATCTGCTTGGAGAGGTCTCGCAGCCATAGAGCAGCACGATACGTACCGTTGAGCAATACACACGTCCTTTCAATGAAAGAAGTATGTCGCGCGGGCGCCAGAGATGCCGCAGATTAGCAAACGCTAATCTAGCTTTGATTACGCGTTGAGAGATCTCGCCCATTACTGATACGGATCTCCCACTATTCATGGTGCCTTTGACTGATGTCTACCGACAAGGCTGACCATGTTTTATCTCGACGTTTGAGGAACTCTTTCATTTGGTGGAATATATATGTATATATCACTGGAAAACCTTTTTCATCATTCAAAGCTCTGAAAATGATCGAAAAACCGGGAATGTGAGTCAGTTACCGCAATGAAATATTATTTCTCTGGATATTACAGAAAAGTGCACCGGAACATCAATTTTACAGTCACACTACTGCATCTCCTTTTGGCACATTCTTTTGTACAACTGTGGTCCAGAGTTGCTGCGTGAAAGTTCAGGTAAAATCGAGAAACTTTGTGCACCCATGTGGGTTCACATTGTGTTAAATAACTTGTGGATACAGGAGTCTTCGTGGGACAAAGAAATCAACCCACTGCACTGACCGATAGAGCTTACTTCAAACCAAATCATTGAAAACCAAAGCACTTTGGTTGGCAAATCGCAAGTAAAATAGATTTCCTTCCATTGGTGTATCCGGGTCAGACACAGTAGTGAGTAAATAATGACCACTGATCGATAATGAAGTAGTAAGACACGTGACCGTCTGGGACAAATGTCACTGGATGAAAAAGACAACCAGAGTATCAAGCAATTCCAAAGCCGCTGTAAGTTGAATACAGTGTGGGGTGAGACCATAGAAGGAAAACGATTATTATTTATTCAATGCACGCTCGACAAGGTTTAAAATCAGCCTGATTCCTACGCGTTAGCAGTTAACAACCGATTTGTAGTTAGCACGGGAAGATAATTTACCAGCCGTTTCAGAACACCCTACAATTGAGTATATGCATCCGTTCAAGAGAGTATGTACGTGCAACCTGATGTACGCGAGACTGTTTCTATCGCATCTGTTGTCAGAGATGACTATCTCAGGTCTAGTGATAAGTATACACAAAGTAAATACCTGCCGCCCAATAGCTCGTGAGAGATTGAAAACACGAGCGGCACGGTATAGATCGTGAATTAGTGCGAACGGAACCGTGGCACAATGCACAGGTAGAAACGTGGTTTCCAGGCAAGCAGACTGGTAGAGGGATGGATGGACACGGACAAACAAATTGACTGGTGGGGATGAACAGACCAGAAACACGTTGCCAATAAAATAGATGAGACATAATCGCGGCACAACTCATGTTGTGGGCACCGGCCAGACCAAACCCAAGACCGATTTGTGCCCGGTTGGACCCTGTACAGTTTTCATCTCATATCAGTTTGGCAACGTGATTGTGTCAAGTTTTGGCCCCGCCAAAATGAATGAGAAGTGAATCTGTGTCCACACCTTCGAGTTTGTCACTAGGGCGAGATAAGTTCGACTGTGAACCACTCTTCATCGTCCCTTTGTTCATCCCTCCCCATCCAAGGGATAAGGAGAAACAGTAGAAAAAAAGATGACCAGTGTTTTTTTTCTCTTGAGCAGTGATAANGGAAGGCGAATGGAGTGGACTCGAGATGAGGGGTATGTATCTGTGGGTTCTGTGGTTGGCTAGTGAGACAATCTAGTCGGCGCTATCATCGTGATTATGGACATTGCCACGACCACCACCATCATCATCAGGATCATCATTCATCTCTGGCACAAAGTGCTTTGTATCCGGTTCGGTGGTTAAAACCGTGTCAAGCCCAAAAGCGTCCTCGTCGTTCGCGTGCAGAAGAACCGTGCGCAACAGATTTGAAGGGACCGACAATCCGGGCCCAGTGGGAGACTGATTGCTACTCCAGTTCCCCTCGGGCAGTTGGGCGGAGTTGTGGTAGGAGAAATTTGGTCCGAATGCCAGCAGGCTATCTGTAGCGTCCAACTGAAATAGATTGGAAAGAAGCACCAAAACTGGTCAAGCAAGTGAAAAAGCTAAACTCGTAACATTAATCTTGTTCGGTCAATTGAGAACAACCCACAAAGACTTGTGGCTTTATCTCGGGACTAAAGATGACCGATAGAGCATAAACAATAGTGATGCAAATCCAGTTGTACTGCAAGTGTGACCCAGCTATTCCGTGCACATTAAACTGCACTGCACTCACTCTACGAATCGGTACCAGCAGGTCAGGCGAAGCAAGTCATAAATTTGTGATATGATTGATGCGCATGCGGTCGGGTATCATCACTTCATTTGTGAAGAGAATGGCAATTACATAAATCTGATTCGAAAAAAGGGAGAAATTTGGTGATTATTGCAATCTGTCACGTACGTGTTCAGCTGAGTGAGGGAATATCCTACTTGTATCCAAATAAACCTTGGTACAGTGGGGAAAAATGAAAACTCCCAATCGAATTTGCATACATGCATGAGCTCTAACTGCGCTTATTTTTTTACAATTATATACGGCTAGTATCCTGTCGATCAGAGCGGCAATACCAGCTCTTTAGCAAGGAGAGGAGTACTTCACCAGTTCCTTAACTGAAACTGAACTGTAGGGTGCACGATTGATACAACCACAACGACCCCTGTTTGCCTAACACTCAACAGGCCGAAAAATAGGAGCGGATCAAATGAGGGGAGTAAGCAGACTGCCCACGGTCTGTAAGGCCTATAGTATCACTCGAACGAACAATGGGTATCGAATTCGAGTTTACAATACTTCTTTCGCAAGAGGTCACCACCAAAAGCGATGTTCTTCAGGGTCGCCCTCTCTCTATCGCTTCTTTCCCATTCCGCTTAGTTTTAAATTTGATTATGAATGTGCCTCATTCTCGTGCGAGGATAGCGGTATCGATTTACTCCTAGGTGATAAACTGTTGGAGCTGGAGTCTGCAGACTACATTATACTGATGAGCGAATATTCAATTAGGGTGCAATTTTTCCGGATAGCTCGAGTGTAGCTATCCATGTTCGACGTGTTTTGCAACTTCAAACGTGCACATTTTGATACAAAATTTGGCGGTCGTGACCGTTGCCACAACCGTTAGGGTGTGGATCGTACGCCTCTTCATGGTTGGTTTGGAATCAGGTTTTTTTTTGGCAAACTCTCCTAGGTGAACTGCCAGTGATCCACCGACCCGGTTTCAGGCCCGGATGTCCGCTTTTCGTCCTCTCACCCTGATGGGAAAAGATCTCCACAACACGAGGAGGCAGTGAGAAGAACTTCCTCAGCAAAGGCTATTTGAGACGCTTGGTAGTACGGGAGCATTTCACTAGGTGCAAGGGAATGATGACCAGCCGCAACCCTAGACACTCACCCCCGACCATACAGGGGCTTTCGCAAACATTTAAGGAAACACGACTGCACAACCCATCCCTCTTCCTCACACATACTCCAGTAACACGCGCGCAAACACACACACAGGTGTTTGGGGAGCGCAAGAGAGGACGGGGTTTCGGTCAATAAACTTATACGCCGGGTCACCCACATAAACGAACTGTATTGATTTTAGTGATCACAGAGATACTCGAGTGTTACTGTTCATCCTATTTATTTCAAGTTCACAGAACTAAGCGACAGAGATGCAACTTGTGAACAAGATTGGTTAGAAAACAACTTTGCATACTAACTAACCAAACAACACGCAATTCGTTCAATACAGTTGATTGGTCGAACGACTGCCCGTACCAATTTGTCTAACTGGACAGACTGTGATTGGAATGGGAGACAGGAAACATGACAACAGTACTACGGTGTCTGATGGTGAAACAGAAAACTATCAGAAAAGTCGTTGTACTGTGCCCAACTCGACTGCAACAACGGACAGCGGAGCGGTAAAACCATGTATGATGAAGGTGTGTAAAGGGGGGGGGGCGGAGAGGGCCCGAGTTTACCTGTTTGTGTCCTTTTGTCAGGACAGGAGCAGGATGAATAGCAGAGTGCAGGAGTTTGTGAGCAAAACTCAGTCTGGTCGTGGAACGCGTGTGAACGAAATGGGAGAACGGATTGAAAAAAGGTAAACGGCGATGATGTCATTTGCCAGCTGGAATGTNTGATCTGATGAGTTTCCAACTCTCTTTCCCAGTTTCAAGAAGACCAGAAAACTGAGATTGACCTGGATTTAAGGTGCTGACAATCTACTGGAAATGATTCACTTGGTATCATCAATGAACTGAAGAAAGAGTTCGAGCCTCCTTGACCATTGATCATTCTTGTTTTGACCGAAGCAAAGCGGCAATCCCTTCTTATGCCAACCCAGTTGAAAGATTCCGACACCTAATATCCGTCTGTGATAGTAAAGATGACTTAAGCATCAGTAATGAATCACTGCTCAGCAAAAACAACAACAACAACAACAACAACAACAACAACAACAACATCATCATCATCACCATCATCATCATCGTACAGCGAGATACAGTGAAGCGAGCTTCACTGATCGCTGCCA
>UZAN01040261.1:61541-82344 GCA_900618425.1 Echinostoma caproni
CAATGAATTGCGGTTTTCACACACCACCCCGCTGCTTCGCGAGACTGCCTTTGGATAGCCAAAGACTCCGGTTGTGGATTTCTCAAGAAAATTCAAGTGCCTTGGCCTGGGTAACCTGGCAGCATTCAGCCCACATGCAGATCATAGAACGTTTTCGTTTTTTTCATAAAGATTATTGTGCCGCGATTTGTTTGGCAGACAGTCTGGCATCAGACGTGTGTGGGAATATATATAAATATACAAGCCGACAAGCAGAACCCCTATTCACTGCATTAACTCAGCAGTTGGAATTGACGCAGTCGACATGAGATCAGTACAATCGTTGCGCACGTTTTCCGTTTCAGTTTGAACAACCATTAACCAAGCACCTTCGTGCGCCGGTTTTGGCTGCCCATTTGGATGAATAATAGCAAAAGGACAAGAAAGTTGAAGGCATAGTTAAACAGAAAATGGAGAAGTTCAGTGCTCGAAGTTTGCACAGAAATTCAGATGCAAGAACGGCACCGTTTACGACACTCAACCATATCACCCAGTGTCTCTAACCGTCGGTTGCAAACACCTCGGTCTCCAGATAAGGAGCCTAACGGAACCTATGTGACCCAGTCTCTTGGTTAGGGTTTTCATAACCCCATGCCAGGTCTTAGCTTGACTACCTTGGGCTTTATTCTAAATTGGGTGAAGAGCAGCCGAAGGGATAAGCCCATTATTCACTAAGATCTACTGACCCTTATTCAATGTGTCACAGGCGATCGAAACTGAAATTCGAGGGCCTCAATCGGGTGGAAGCACAAATCACGATTATCATTCAACCGTTGATGAGCATTAACGGAGGGTGCATGAGGGAGAATTTTGTCATATCTCGATTCCTTGATGATTAGAAAATATGGCGGTTAGGGAACGGGAGGGCTATGTGGAACGAACATTTATCTCCGGTATCGGAAACACTATCGCAAACTTTATATTTTTCAGTGGAATATCGGATGCTTTTTCCAACAGCATTGGAGTGAAGAAAAAGGATTTAGCCGTGTGGCGCTCCGAACCAGCGCTACGTGTTTGTTGTTGCTGTTAGTTGGCAAGGATTCTAGCGAGATAGGGAGCTGTAGAGGTCAATGTGACAGGGCGATAAACGATATGTAGAACGCGTGGATGAATGAGAGCGGCATTTGAGTAGATCGCTGCATACAGGATAAATGGGGTCAGAGAGGATTTTTTCTGTGCAAATGTTTCACATGGGGACAAGCATAGTTTACACACTTTTCTAGAAAGATCATCAGCAGGTATAAAAGACACACGACTGGTAACCGACAAACGGCGACGAATAATCTGAAGTCTTTCATAAGCAATCCAGCAAAAATCACCGGGGAACAATAAGAAATAGTAGAAAAAATACACTGATAAACAAAAAGCGAAAGGATTTCCTGATTGGCTTTGAACTGTCTAAATTTTCGAAGTTGGAAAGACAATCCAAGAAGTTTCTTTGTACAGCTGCAAATTTGGGATGACCAATAAACGTTTGTTAATGGTAACTCCCAAATAGTTTACAGAATCTACGATCTGTGTACGACAGCAAGACCGCGGGGATAAACAGATCGAGAGAGAGAGGGGGGAGGTGAAAGTGTATTCGAAGCAGAAGGAAGGAACGGAAAATTGGCACAGAAACAGCTAGACAAAGGGCTACGTCGTCAGCGTATTTAAATAACTGGAGAACTGGAGAACTCGCTGAAAGGTCACTGACGTAGGTGGAATAGATAAATCATCGCATTTTGGAGCACTCCCGTATGGTTCCAGAGCGGTTTAGATGTTTTCGCACCTAGCTGAATTTGCTGAAGTAGTCAATGAGCCAGGTCATTAGGTGCTTGGGACAGCCAAATGATTCCGTTTTACGGAGGAAGGAACCTGGGACAGAGTCAAAGGCCGATGAAAAATCGAAGAAAACATCTCACAGATTTGGTGGATGCGTCTAGGAATTTGGAAACGTAATGAACAAGAAAGGCGACAACATCCAAAATGGACCAGTTAGATTCATACACAAACTGAAGAGAATATTCAGGGGCACCGAGTGAAGCAGATAAACGTTTGAGAATGGTACCTTCTGCCAATTTAGGGCCCATAATGAGACAGAAACAGAAAAGGAGACTAATTTCTTCATACAAGATTATTATGGGTCATCGTTGGTGGCTGAGAAGTGTTAGGCGGGCATGACTAGTGAATTTGGAATAAACGAAAAGGACTGAAAGAAGACAGTGTGGGTAGGAGAAAATTTAGGATGCATCAAGATTATCAAAAGTCATGAAAAAAACAGCTTTGGGAGGAGAGTGTAATGGACAGTCTATGAGGCGGACGAAATGCCAGCTTAACAGCTCTACGGTGTTCGAATGGATCTTTAAGAACGACAATAACGTATTTGTTATGAGCTCGGAAAAATAGATACAGCTGACCCGTATATGTTCCGTCCGACACAGCCCCGACGGTTGGAGGACATGCACTGATTAGACAATTTGTGCATACAAGATGCACCATGAAGAAACCAGAGAACGGAAAATCCACTTTGATGACAATCGCGTAACAAAACCTACCTCCAGGCTGATAGTCGGAATGGGCTCTTGACCTGAACAACGGATACTGACGTGAAGTATTGTAACTGTGAATCAAAAAAGTGGGAATAGAGAGAGAAAGGGAGATGAGGGAGTCAAAAAAAGAGTTGAGTGTGATTTCCAATGTGAACGATAAAGCGAACAGTTTCACGGTGCTCTCTGTTCACGAAGATGCTCAAAAATAATAAGTAATACGGCAAAAAAGTCTAGGGAAACCATACCACAGGATGTTGATTGACCATGGAAACCGGTATGAACACGAGTACTTGAGTATAGTGCGTTTTGATTGACTTCATAGTGACTTCGCGTGTCACTGACGAAAACCTCACTTCATGCAGCTATTCAATTATACCCACCTTCCTTGGCCCTGTAGCGAATCCGATTGTGGAAAATGTTTTATTAAATCAACAGGATAGTACTGAATGAAATAAGCTTCACACTGCCGTATCAAACATCTGTTCCATTCTACAACTACCGATTTGGAACCTGCGTGCGGTATATTTGTTTGGCGCCCAATGGTGACATTATTCGAAATGTGTCTCTGTCAAACATGAACATGGAAGACAAAAAAACGAATCGCGCAGTTTTTCACAAAGAACGCACTCCCTGATTGAGGTGCTGACGATTGACTTCACATAGTTTCACATTATCACACCAACAAACCGCACTTGTTGCTTTCCACGTTTGAGTAACATTTTTATATTACACACTTAAGTGAGATGAACAACAGACGGAGTGAACCCCACAGTCACAAGAATCTGTTCGTTGCTCAGTAGGTGAAACCAGCAACCTAAGCCCCGGAGTTTGGAGTGGCGAACCACATAAGGTCCCGATGGGTTAGGCGTGGTATTGAACCGGACGACAGCAAAGCTGCCTACCACCAAAGTCGGATAGCGGCGGTGGGGCTCGAACCTCGGACGACAGAATCCAAAGCACGCCGGTGACAGCGACTAAAATACTGCACCACTACTAACTTAAACTTCTTTGTTTCGGTTGTAGCATTATGAGTCTCCAACAATGTTTCCTGATAAAACGGGAAGCAACCAATCACTGCCTTAGGTAAATGCAAGCTAAATCTGAGCCTACCCAGATCGCCCATAAACCACTTCTCATGCCTCACTCTTACTTTGTGGCCTGACCTTCGAGGACCAAACGCTTATACAGGAGACCGGCAAGCAACGGTGCGTGTGCAAGATAACCTTGCCATCTTGTCTTAGCCACCTTAAAGAAACGCACCTAAGGGATCCGAATTCTGTACGGCAGTCTGCAGTCCAGAAATCCGATCGTTGAGGTCGCTGGACTCAGCTGCTTATTTGGTTCGGTGTGCCACAACTTATTCACAGCTAACCCCTTCTTCGGCGAAGGTATTCCCCGGGGATGCGTCTGGTAGCATTCAGCTCTGCTTAACCCGGGGGTATCCACAAACAAGAAAAAAACAATACGGAAATGTGAGTTCGCTCCCCACCCACTCCACCCGACATTTCTTGCCGGACACTCGACCAACTCAACTGGCATACGTTTTCCAGCACCTTATTCTTTTGTGTAAAATTTATTTTCTGATCCGCACCTCAGTACTGTCGTACCGATTCTTCTATTGCTGTGTGCAGTGGTATATTTAAAATGAGCTACATAAGCTGATGCGTTGGGGATGCCGCCCGATTGTATTACAGACCTGTTTAAGCTTCGAAGAATAACCCGGACAGAGTTTAACGTGAAAGCAAGGTAAGTGAGCATTGCAATCACTTACTTATTTTCATGATCCGATCGGTTGTATCCGTAGGTGAGCTGATGCTCCAGTATTGGCCCATGCGATTGCCCAGTGAAGTGTCGCACTGACCGCTTTGAAGCATGTACCGTCGGTGACGCACGATGCACACGTGTGTGACCTTGGGGTTGTTGATGGCATGGCTGTTGTTGTTGTAGTTGTTGTTGTTGTTGTTGAGCTTGCTGATTGGCTGAATGACCGCCATGCTGCAAAGGACTAGGCTTGTCACGTGAAATATTTGATGATGCGGTTGTGCTTGATCGACTCGATTTGTTTTTCGTGTGCACAGGATCCTGATCCGGGCCGGAAGAGGACGAGGTTGACGAATGACCGGACGGCAGATCGCGTTTGTCCCGTGTATTACGGAACTGATCCGTTGTTTGGTTAGAGACTTTTCGCCGTGCTTGCAAACCAGCCTCCTCGGCTAAGCGCATTGTGGCTCGAACAGCCGCAGCGATGCCTGCCTCCGTTTTGGGTGCATCACTAACCTTGGACCGGGAGCCTGAGTTTGGGTTCGTAGAATTGGCCAACTTTCGTGTGGAGCGACGCATTGGAGACAACTTAGTGGCACAGACTGGATCCTGATCGTCTTCGACCGACAAAGACACGACCGTTGTTCGAGTCCGCTCTGACGGAGACGGAGAGTCTCGATCATCAGAATCACGGGCAAGTTGGACTGATTTCTTTTTTACACGACCTGTGGGTCGATCAGGCGTCGTGCCGACCGTGTCTGGCAAGGTTATCTTGGGAAAATCCGCTTTTCTGAATACCAAAGAGAATGAAAATTGAATTTGAAGTGAAAAATAACAATGTCACTCGTATATAGCGCCTTCATCATCAAAAAAGGTGAAATGCGAAGGGTCTCAGAGCGATTTATAACATCCAACTGGCAGCGAACCATGATGATCAATGCACGAATCGCTGGATGATTTTGTATTTTTTATATTTTTTACACACGTTCGGGGCCAGACTGTAAACCAAACAAATCACGGTACAATCATCTTTACAACAAGAAAACAGATGCTTGATTTGCAGGTGGGCGCGACACTGCAAGGTGGCCCAGGCCAAAGCAGGTGAACGTTCTTGAGAACGGCAGTATCAGAGCCGTCATCTGACCAAAGATTAGTTCGCAAGGCAGGGAAGCGGTATACGAAAACCGCAATCCATTGGGAGCCGATAGCCATCTCATCGGATCATATGCCCTGCGGACAGGGTCAAACGTCCAAGGTGCCCAATATACCTCAATACCAAATCAAGCCGGTGACCACTGCCAGAAGGATGTGGGGTAGTCGTGGTTCGTACACTTCTTCTTAGTTGGTTGGTTTGGGATAAGGGTTTTTAGGCAACTTCCCTAGGTGAACTGTCAGTGGTCCAAACACCCAGGTAATAACCCCGCCCGGATGTCTGCATTTCGTCCGCTCACATTGGTGGGGAAAACACCGCCTCGAAAAAAGGCAGTGAGTAGGGTTTTTACAGTAGAAGCCATTTTGAGGAGATTCGTTGTGTGGGAGCAATTTGAGAGGTGCAAGGAAGGGGGTGTTCAGCCGCAAGCAGACAAACCCATCTCCGACCAAAACAGAAATGATGACGATCGAGCAAAACAATGGTTTGCATTGTGACAAGCTCAATAAGTCAAAATTGGTGCTTATTACAAACGGATGCTCCAAGAGAATAATAGGTAATTCAACGTCCCAACCCAAAGGGGACGCAGAGAGAATGCGACGGAGAGAACTGGTCACGAACAACTGGAAAATCTTATCGCTTTACAAAAAAAAACGAGCAATTCAGGCTTCTTGTAAGACGATGAAGCGGGAGACGCGGAACTCCGTTGTTTAAACGATTCCAATATATTCATAGGGCAAGAAAGAAACCATGACACGGTATTCAGGGGAAAAAATCACATCATAGCGAGTACCGTGAAACCAAAAGAAAAACAGTTATCCTTGTCTACCGAATTGCTAGTCTTCAATGTCAGTTAGTTCTGTATCTCAATCTAACCCTTATCTTATGTACATATATATATATAAGTAGTATATAAATGCGTCGATAAAAATTTCCCTGGAAGCACACGACTGGGTTCGCGGTTCTTGCTACTGATCAGGTATGCGTGCCCGGCAATCTTTTGTCGGTTCATTCATATACTTGTATCCATAGATATGTATGTATACATGACTCGTCCTGACTTTGACAAATTTAGGGCAAAACGGCAACCAGAGACATACCACTTTTCGGATCAAGGGTCTTTGAAGCAGCATCCGGAACCAAAAACTGTAGTAGAATTTAGTGGGAAATTTGAGTTTGTGGCTACAGTGCTGTGTTCTTCTGGAGTGTGTGTGTCTGTCGGATTATCAGTTGAGAAGAACTAGTCAGAACGGAAGGGTCGTTTTCCAAATGGGTGCCTAAGACCTGTCGGATCATACCAAGTGTGACACACATTACAGGGGTAGTCACAAAAGAATTTAGTAAGCAGAAATAAATCAAATATTTGTCCACATAAAAACGTGAGTTCAATTGCATCACTGTTACGCATGCACACACGTGTGTGTCAATCAAGCGAAATGACACATACACACATGTCATAGCAGTTTAGGTGCAACTAAAAGCCTACGCCCTTGTTTCCCACCAGAAACAGCGTGAGAGAAAAACGGGTGGGACAAATGAACTGACATTTCATGAAGAATTTCGCTCAATATATTTTGTTCTGTATATCAGAGATAGCAGATCAAATGATTTAAATAGTTCAACTAGAGCAGAGAAAGGAACTGTGTGAACCGAGAAACTGGTAAGCTACAAGTATTGTCTGTGAGGCCAGGTTAGTTTATACTCAGACGTGAATATCCCCGGGTTAAGCAGAGCTGAATGCTACCAGACGCATCCCCGGGTTGTGGATACGGGGATACCTTCGCCGAAGAAGGGGTTAGCTGTGAATAAGTTGTGGCACACCGAAACAAATAAGCAGCCTAGAACAAACAGTGGGGGCATTACCAGGGTGTGATGGGTTTCAGGCTGGTCACCTGGTTCCATTTTAAAAGCCCCATAAGCCCAATGACGGTGTCGTGACTAAGGTCGATGTGACTGGCCTTTTAAGTCATTAACCCCTGCCCTCCGAGGCGAGGGATTACTTCCTGCTGTCTTACAGCTCGCACTGGGTTGTGCAAAGGCTAGATGTGCGCTCTCAAAATAAAAGATGCCGAGTGACACCGGGGATGAGTCTCGTACGAAACTCCTAAGGAACTTCATGATCATGATCATGTCTAGAGTCGGCTTATCCTTTCCAAGGAGCCAGCCGCAATAAAGTAAAGTAAGTTTGTACTTAGTGAAAACTACAGAAATGTGGATTACTGACGGTTACAGGACTGGATACGTCACATACTTCAGAACAGTTCATCTCAATGAGAACATTTGGGGTCTCCATCGAATGAATAGCCAAAACGTATTTATCGCAGCAGTTCAGTTTGGTGCAGACGACCGATAACTTTGTAGCCAGTCGCCGCAACAGCACGTGTAGAAGAATGCGAATTTCAATGGAATGGATTCTGGGACCCAAACCATACGCGTGACGTTTCGGTACCACTTTGCCGTTCCGTGTACATGATCTTACTGGCTATAAAGGAGCGAACAGATGCATGAATATCAACGAGAATCACAGGAAACCATTCCGCCAAGCACACATTGTTCGCCATGGCATGTGCGTATGCTCCGGAATCCAATCGAGTAGTCCACAAACTACCCATAAGTCAGTTCATAAATTGCCCCCGCCCACCCTCCTCGTCCCGGTTCCATCACAGTCATGTCAGCGAATACGGTGTGACAATGAATCCTATCTGGTGACATGCACAACGCGTTCCAATCACCGATCTGTCTCTGACAGCCAACTATTCGCGTCACAGCCAGCGTCACATCGGCCAGTATGCTACACCATATGTCCAATTATTTCACCAGACGTTTGCAATTTCCGAAAGCATCTTGTGTGTGAGTGCCAACGACGATAGTCTTTCCGTTCAATCACAGTTGATCCCAATTAGGACTTAGCACTCAAACCCGACAGCACACAAAAATGGACTTTAAATCGATGCCGGTGACTGATTTCGTCTGATTACCAACCAAAGTGTAGTAACGAGAGCGGTGAAAAATAAATAAAGTTTGGATACGAAAGCAAAAAAGACAAGACACAGTACAACAGACTAGTCTATCCTGTCGATCGTTCACCGTCACACACACACACACATACACATACAGAGAGACACAGTACATGATTATTCTGAACATATAGACCAAGTGAGCAATAAAATGTATCCATCGGGTCTATCCTAGGATTTATTCACCAGTGAAACGATCAATTCAGTGCTTCGCTTTAATGTTGATGATTATGTATGAAAAAATAGAAAGTAACAAACTGGAAGTGTGCAACAACGTGGAATCCAAAAAGCGAAGGAAAGAAATGTGAAAACAGAAACAGAAACAAGAAGTACGGAAGATCATTCCAAACACAGTTTGATGGGCACAGTTCAACGGAACGCCCTAGACAGACAGATGGTCTGGTGCATACAGACCAATAAATATGCTTGATCATTAGGCCTCATCACTATCGTAAGTTTGTTTGGACAAAGTTCGAACGAGATAAGTACTCAATTGAGATTGGACAAATGTTTGATATATTAAAAATTACCCGACTGGAATCATTGACTGATACCCGCAGTGGATAAACACGGACACGAGTCGGCGAAAACCTTTCAGATGCTCAAAACACAATCGTAGCGTCCGTGTAGACTACTTAAACGAATTGAACAAGGGATTACGATCGACAAAAAGGAGGACCAGTGTAAACGTAACCGTACTCACCGAACGGATTTAGATGGCTTGCGATCATCTAACGCCGGTTTCAGCAGCGATGTCGTGGTGCTCACAACAGGTGATTTGGATAGTAACTGAGACCGATCGGATCAAGGAATTAGAAGTTGTGGGACGGAAAAACGAAATGCTTTGAATAAAAGGATACGTGATCAACATTACAAAATGATGCAGCGAGCTAGCTGAGACAAGTGGATGTAGGGGGGTAAAAGTTGACAAGTCTGTGTTTGATTATGTTCGCTAGCACGTCAAGGTCACAAATTTCAGAACGAATCGATGAACACCATTGCGATGAATGTGAGCCTAAATGACCCGTCACAAATAACCGAAGTAAGATCGTAGAATCAAATGCTACTGATGTCCTCGGTGATTTAGGTCGATCTATCAAAAGAAGACACACTGGGTATTGAAATAACCTCTTATTATAGGTTTGTATGTCGAGCCTGTGACAAGTTCAGTAGCCTCGGTAGGAATCGAACCCACGAATGGACGCCGCCTACGGTTTTGTACATAGCGCACGCTCTACCAACTGAGCTATGAGGCCACACTGATGGCACATTCGAATTACCCTACCAATTAACAGACGCATATGGCATCCGCCAGTTAGTATGTAAGCTGCCTGCAGCGACAGGTTTCCCTTCAGAATTCACCGGATTTTACCGAATGAGCTTCTAAGGCAAGGTTAATAGTTCATATTGTTGTTTGGCAGATTTGAATTTTATGTCAAGATTGTGAAAAGTTCAGTAACCTCGGTAGGTGACTTTGTGAAGGAGATAACATTTCTTCAAAATGAAGACAACATATGTTCACAATATGAGCACAATCAGATACCGTTTAAATGAATAAATTCTAATTTAAACCTCTATTGTTTTTGTAGCATGATGAATTTGATCGAGTAAAAGAGTAGACATGAGGCATAATAATGGTAAATGACAGTGATAATAATTTCGTGGTGTTCAACTACAACAGCTCACATGAGGACGGTCTCGATGATACCGCCAACATGCGCTGGGAGGCGATGCAGGGATACGAAAGCGAACAACACACGGTCAGATGAATTGATCAAACCAGTTTATAACAGACGATCGACGACTTGATTTACCAGAACCGGCAAAGATTCCTCTCGTTAGAAAGTATTCTCGTAGAGTCTATCGCATATTGTCCGCCAACAATGCTCCTCTGCAACCATGTGAAGAACAAGTTTGGTCCAAGATAATGTTCGTTACAATCGACCTTCTTCAATCGATCAAGATAAGGTGTACGGACCATGATCAGGCATGGGGAAAACACAGCTGTCACCAACTCATGTGGGAATAAATAATCGTGATAGGTCAAAATTGGTCCTTGTTAAGGTGATCTGTGCGACCCCGTGTCCTCCCGACTGAAGAATCGATCGATGAGACTTTTCTTGCACTCATAGTAAAGGGGAATTTGTATGTGATTGAGAAACTGGCAACAGAACCGAGTCGTTTGACAGAACATCTCCTGCATAAGGTCATGATCGCCTAAGATGGGCCAAATACTAAGGCGCAGGTACAGTAATTCTGATAAACAATCAGATTTGCAGGCATGATTAGAGAAATTGTTAATCTTCCAATCCAGGCACAAGTCGGTCAGGTTGCAGATCGGCTTCGGTTACCATTGGTGGTTGATTGGGCAAACGCTTAACCTTACACGTCAGTCAACAGAAGAAATCGTGAGGATATGCTTACTGCGAGTGTATGCATGCACTTTGGGTACTGCGCACCGAGTCGCAAATGAATTCAGCTTTAATTTGGGCATTATTTCTATCGTTCATCGGAAGCCTGAGAGTCAGCAAGTATTGCGAATCAGTCGCAACGTTATGTGTCACATCAGAACACATGTCCATTACGTGAGTAAACCAGACCAGACGCAACGAAACAAAAAAGACGGCAAAACAAACGCACGCACACGTGTGCGTGACCATACCTTGAATGAACTTCGACTCATAATCCACGGTTCATCATCTGAGACCGAATACACCACCGGGCATTTGGCACCCGAGTCTGTTCCGGTACCATTTACCGATTTTTCTGGATTTCCCTTCCCCGACCCCGCGACGACAGGGCCGGCTGCTATCTGGATCTCGTTCTGTGCACTGGTCGGACAAGTAGGCTGTTTCGTTTTCGGTGTAGTATGGACCGTGTTGGTTGTAAGGTCCACGGGACTCTGTGAGGGGTTTGCAGGATCGATTACTGATTGGAAAGACAGAAAATGAGCGCAACTTATCAGAACATCGCAAGCTCACTTGTCTGCCCGTTCACTCGTTTATTCATCAAGTTAAATCTTTCGTGCAGCACAAGACGAAGTACACCGAATGGTACGAAAGATATTTACAGAAATCCATACATGAGGAAAATTTGGAAAAACGGTGATGAATGGCAAACTGGATCTGCGTCTCGTTCTAATTCATATTGCCAAATTTTAACTGAATAATTTTATTTGCTCTGCCTTGAATGGATTTCCGGAATGCGCCGGTCCATACACATCTAAAGTGAACAAACTTTATGAGGGTAATAAAATACAGGGAATACAATCGTTGGAGAAGAGGATAATTCTACTGGTATATACCTCAAGCAGTCATAGGCTGAGGCTCAGTAACGAAGAGCCCTCTGTGGGGCCAATCGGTGTTTGGCGGGGTACAAACAGAAGATAAAGTGATGCAGACATTGATCCAAAAACCTTGTCACCTGTCCATCCAATAGGAAGCAAGCTTGGATCTTTTGCTCGTGGTGACTGATCCATTTGACCATTATGTACATGAACCAGCAAACAGCAAAGGAAATCACGATAATGACACAATTCCATAGCACGGATGGAATGTAAATTCCAGCCGCGTAGAAAGACGAATTGTTCTATGTTCGGTGGACTAAAAGAAACGACGCATTTTCGAGTCGCACTCCACTTAAATGACTATTTTATTTTAATTGACCGATTCGATGGGCTGTAAGGAATACCCTTTTGCTTATCTATCTGTATTGTAACAGAAAGAGGGAATCCAAAACTGCCTTCGGATTAACATTAGACCAAACAACTCACTAGTCGTTCCAGATGCAACATCATCCTTTTTCGACTGACTCGAGTGATCCGTCTGGGTCACAGATCCTTTCTCCTTGAGTCCCGATTTATCACCAGTCCCTTGAGGTCCAGAACTGTCTGCAGCCGAGGCGAACGGGTCAGCGACGAGTGAGTCAAATCGAAGCACCCGGGCCGGATCTGGATGGGCGTTGAATGGGATACGATTCAGGCGGACTCGGACGCGTTCGTGTGCTGCGTACAGCCGACTCGCATCCAGACAACCCATCAGCATAACACCAAGAAGATTGATGGTGAATAAGCACACGACAACTACCCTGAATTGGCAGAGTGAGAGGAAGAACAATGATATGCAGTGGTAGAAAGATGGGTAGGCGGGAGAAAGTATGAATCAGCGCGACAAATGAACGGAACAAAAATCTGTTAGGCACAATTTACGTCCGTTTATATTTTGCTACCACCAAGCTTCAACCTCTTGGGAAGTAATAGAGCACATGGATGAGTTTTGTTACTTAGGCAGCTACATCTCACCCGGTGGACGCATCACGGATGAAGTGTCTGCTTGCATACAGAAGGCTCGATTGACATTTGCTAACTTGAGATAACTGTGGCGCTGTCGCGACATACGGTTATCCGTGAAGGGTCGGGTGTATGCCACGACAGTTCTGTCAGTTCTGCTATATGGCGCAGAAACTTGACCATTAAGGATAAAGATAGACTGTCGGTGTTTGCACACCGCTGTCTGCGCAGCATTGAACGAATCTGGTGGGGCAGTTGGAGAAGCAATGCTGAGGTTAGGCGCACAGTTTTAGATCACCGCGGCCGACCTTTACAGATAAGGTTGGCTGGGGCATACGATACGCATGTCGCCAGATAGGTTGCCACAGCGAGCGATGTTTGCCGAGACAGGTAGTGGGTGGAATAAAGCCCAGGGTGGTCAACCTAAGACCTGGCATGAGGGCATGAAAACTCTAACCAGCAGTTTGGGTCATACAGGTGCCGTTATGCTCCCTGGATGAGGGACTCGGGATGATCGGAACCGAGGGTTAGAGACACAGTGATATGGCTAAGTATCGTAAACGGTGGCGTTCGTGCATCTTATCAATTTATGTGCAACATTAGTCCACTGAAATTCCCATTGATCCCACTTTCAACCTTTATTTTTCTCTTTGTCCTAATGTACATCCAAATGGGAGATCAAAGGACAGCAACCAAAACCGGCGCACGAAAGTACATGGTTTTTGGTTGTACAAACTGAAACTGAACCCGAATGCGGTTGTGTCGATTGTAGTACAGCAGTAAAACTAATTAAATAACAGGTGTGAAATTCCCCCAAAAATGCAGCACATACTGAATAATTGAAAATGGGAATAACGGATTGAAAAGCTATTACATGAAAACGAAAACGGAATAAAGAAGATTGAATTAAATGTTTGCTAAATCTGGGACGTATAGCTTCCAAACGAGGTATCAATTCGTTTGCAGGGACCAAAAAATGGGCATCCAAAGCGACAGTCACCAAAGAAAAAAAACCATGGTGGAAACCGAAACTGATTTTCATTTCAATCACTGATTTCTGATCAAAGCACTTTTCCAACGCGTCTCCTGCTTCGCGTTTAACCACACTTACCACAGAATGTATTCGATCCATGGTCGCGGCAACGCGTTCAGACAGAGGCGAAGAAACCCGGGCGGAAAGACCGCATTCAACTGGACATCGGCGAATCGATAGGACTCGATTAGCTCCGCGCAATGGGCCGAATTCGAGGAGTGAACCATACATTCGGTCAGTAATTGGTCGATTCGCGGATTCCATGGGCCGGAATGATGTGGATGAGCCAGGAGCCACA
This sequence comes from Echinostoma caproni, assembly GCA_900618425.1. Classification (NCBI taxonomy): domain Eukaryota; kingdom Metazoa; phylum Platyhelminthes; class Trematoda; order Plagiorchiida; family Echinostomatidae; genus Echinostoma; species Echinostoma caproni. The sequence goes on from UZAN01040261.1 coordinate 75,659, forward strand.
AACGCGCTGCTGTCCCACTATACACAAAATCTGGACGATAGCGAATCTCGAGTAGGAATTGCTCACCGGGTGCAAGGAGCACACTGTGATTGCTGAATTGTGTCCCGTCTGTCCCGTTAGGGGATGCCTCGTGTGGTGCTTGCGCGCTATACATTAAACAAGGATGAACTTGAAAACCCCGGTACGAACAAGTGAATCCAGACCCCTTGTGCGACCAAGGTGACCAGGAAGCATCGTCGATTTTCGTGTCGGAAGTTTTCGATCCGGAAACCAAAATAATCGCGCGTAGCTCGATTGGTACATCACCTGAATTGACTAGGACTAGACGACGTCTTAAAGACAAAGAGGCCAGAAATTCACCCGGGTGAGTTATCGTATGCACCACACGTCGCTCACTACCGGACGTGTGTTTTTTGGTTTCAAGCAAATCAGAGTGAACATGATTTGGGAATGAATAGGCCAATTGAAGGTCAGTATTATCAGTACCTGAGGAGAGAGGAAAATGGGGGTAAAAAAAGGAGCAGTTTGTGAATGGATATGTTTTGTTTAAACTGCAGTTATGATTGCATGACAATGGCTCATTTCTGTTGGCCCATTATGAACAATGCATAAGTCGCGTCACAAAAGCAACACCCGAATAAAACTTTCCTAACCAATGAGACCATCAGACGCCTGCTTCGGTATCAAATGTCAAGATTAGAAGCACCCAAATGGCAGTCAAATTGGGAGAATCAACACAACAATGTGCTATGACTTCATCCAACTCCAAGAGGTGCAAATGAAGTACGCATAACAAAAGAGTTGATTTCATTCATGAATGTCAATGAGGGTAAGACCAAATTTAGTTTTGCAATGTTGTAGTGAACGATTCCATCACTGTAGAATCAATTAGGAAAGCAAGCAAAAAGAAGAAAACAGATAATACGACAGATTACCCATCCGCTTGTGTCGATATCGAGCAGGGTGAGGGTCAATCAACTGAATGAAGAGTAAAGGAACGCAGCGATTGTGGAGTTCGAGTCTAAGAACCACGGCACTGTAGACTGAAAACCCACAATGCACGAATATCGGCGGGTGAGCCGATGCTAATCATGACTGTAACGATATGATGCCCAAATTCCCCTTCACAGTGCACTACCGAAGAACGGTTTCTCTGTCTCTCAAGGAAACAGTTGATTCCGATGGCCCGACTGATTTTCCACCGAAACCTTGTTGTATACTAACACGCGGACAGAAAACGACACTTTACGTAGAGCTAAAACCAGGTTGATGCGACAGTTATCAAATTCTGCACTTGATCAAGCATGTTTGAACATTTCGGGCTACCTAAGTGCTTCGCGCAGGGTCACTGGTATAATTTTCAGGAAGTAGGCACATTGCAGGTATCGTCGAGCGTGCAAAGTTGTTGGTGATAACATTTGACCATTGCGGTGGTAGCCATTACAAATACATTTTCAAGGCAAGCACATCGGCAAATGAACTTGCATGCAGTCACAGTAGAATGAAATGTCCTAAACATCGATGGTGAAGTAAAGGTTATCATATAGTGCCGGAATGGAGGGAGATCCCGCGGGGAGAATTGCAACCCAAATGCGATCAGGGGAGTAAGCAGGTTCACATAATCGTGAAATAATTAAGTTAGAAATAGAACGAATAGGAAGTCAAGAACTTGTAGCAAGCGAAAAAGAAACGTTTTATTCACCTCACAATTGCTTCCGTGATGTCTATAATGCTGCAAACAATCATGTAATGCGGGGACCATGTGCCAGTAATCAGAATGTTAGTACAGAAAAATATTTACACGTAAAAGGGGATATTACTGTTTTGTTTTTTTGTCACAGTGAACCTTACACAGCTGTATGTCTATAATGTTTGCCTGGATCGATCACAGAGAAACGCGACTACCGGAACGTGGTGACTGCAAAGAACAGATGATCCAGTGTGAAAAGGTTCTGACAGGGAAAATGATCAGGTCAGCACAACTATTGCGAAATTTTGTACAAGAATAGGCTGTGAAATGTACAATCGAAAAAGTAGAAAACCACATCAGCTCTACAGCTATGATCGAAAAGACTTGCCATAGTAACAATAGATCTGACTTGTATAATCACTGCATCATTATTCTGAAGAGAAAGGAACGTACTATACACGTGCTTGAGTGAGCAAGAGTCCAAAACGGTCTTCTAAATGTTGCTACAGAAGAAAAATCGAAGGTTTCCGTGTGAACAACACACAGCAGACGTTAATGCTCAAACCAGAAATAATAATAATAATAATAATAATAGTTGAGGAAATTAGTTTGTCTTAGCCACGACGAATGAAAACCAAAACACAAAGGCGTTGATGACAACGTTTCAACCCTCTTGGAAGGTCTTTTTCAAGTCGTTTAATCGGTTAATCTCACGTTACAAGCAATTGAATTGCTTCCAAGAGGGTCGAAACGTTGTCACCAACGCCTTTTGGTTTTCATGCTTCGTGGCTAAGACAAGCTAATTTCCTCAATAATCATGAGCACGACGCCCAAGTTTTTCAGTGAGATCCGTTCCANATAATAATAATAATACTTTACGGTAGCAAGCTTAGATCAGCCCATTTGATTGTTAAGAGGCACCCGGCACCATCAAGAGTACCTGGTACCTCTTAACAATCGAATGGGTTAAGCCAGGCTTGACACTCTAAAACTGATTGAGCCATTCGCACAAGGCGATAACCGTCGACGGTGTAGCTCAGGCGTAAGGGTTTGAAGCCCCAACCCGAACATTTGTGGTTTGAGTCCTGACAGGGACACAAAAAGTATACACTGCTGACGAGTCCTAAACAGGACGAAACAGCTCTACAGTGCTCCTTGTCGATTACCACAAATATTCCCATCGCAATAATAATAATAATAATAATAATAATAATAATAATAATAATAATAATAGCAATCTACTCGAATAAGAATCACTGAAAAAACTCACAAAACGGCCAGAATGCCCGTTCACTGAAATCAAATTCCAATCGAACCACTGATGCCAGCGAAGTTGGCGGAATCAATGATGTTGCCCAGGATCCCAGTGGTCTCGGATCCGAACTGTTCGTATCCACAATCGATATGTGACTGGATGACGACAATGCGACATGCCATTCCCCACTCATGAATAGATTGATCGAACCGATAGCGCCTGTGTGTGTGGGTTTCGTCCCAGCGGTAGTACCACTATTACTGCCACTCGTGCCCAGAATGGCCGATTTGCTCTTGTTTTCGTGCGTAAGAGTAGAAGTGGTGGCGGTCGTGTCGGACGGTTCGGGATGATCTTCTGTTTGATTCTCATCGGTACTGACCATGCCCAAACTGATGGCAGCTCTGCCCAAACGTGCATTCAACCAGACTGGTTCGAGAGCAGTGAGATTATTTCGCAAGAACAACAGATTATGCGAGGTCAGTTGGGTGGGTGGAGCATCAGGCCGGGAGTGACTTTGTGAAGCGGACAGATCTGGGATGAAGGTAAGACGCAGGATCAATTGGCCCACACTGGCCGGCAACCAGAAGATAGGACAACAGGTCGGTGAGGGTAATTGCTGGTACGAGAAATCGATGATTGGATTGCTGTGAATTATTTCCACTTGAAACGTCCCAGTGAGCAGATGCGTGAGCTGAGAATGAAGTAAATAGCAGCAGAGAATGAAAGTGCAAAAAGGCATGCTCTTCTTATGCACTATGGTGCGGTAAAAGGCGGGCAGGATGGAGTTCAAAATCAAGAAAAAATTAATCATCTGTAATATTTGACCCAGGGAATCTAAGTCGCGGGATTTGCAGTGGCAAAATGAAACAAAGCCAAGCATGTGAGAGTTGGGATCGAAGAATGCAAATTGAAGGATGATTGAGCATTGTTCAAGGCGAAAGCTAAGACAATCACAGCATATTCCTGAAACATCGGATTGTTTTCGGGAGCTGGTAATCCGTATGTTTGGAACCGATCCGCAAGTTGATAACTAGTGGATTTCTACTGTCAACTCAAGCAGAGTGAAGGGCACAGTGGTTTTTCAATGAACGAACATGAAATAGTGCCGTCGGAATGGGGGCATCATTCTTTTCAAACTATCAATTATTGTGTGAAGGTAATGTGGTAAGCTACACGATTATTTACTTTCAGGGATTATGAAAACGATGTGCGCTTATTGAAAAAAATGCCATTAGTATTGGCATTGCAATGGATTATTAACCATGCCTTACCTTGGTTACGTGCTCCGTGGAGGCTGGAACGCCCAGAGCATGCAAGAACGAAACAAGCGGTTCGGTGTGGGCGCCCGGATTCGTTTGATTGATGCACGACAGGGTGTCACAACGCATAGCATAAACCGAATCCAACAGGATCGGTTGAACAAACACCGGTCGATCAGATGGATTTATTATGATGAGATCGCATTGAACAGATTCGCCCGGAATGGTTGGTGGGAAGTATGCACGCAATGCCTGTTCCAGGGTAGCCTCATCGGGGTTGGATTTGATCTCTGTTCCACCAGCTGAAGTACTGGTCCGTATTTGGCATTGGGCCACAGAACGTTTGACTGGGTGTTTTCGACTGGACACTAGACGGGGCCAGATCAACGAGGCTGACAGATCGGCCCAATGAACAGATGTCTCATTTCCCATGGACGGATGATTCAGGTGGTGTTCATTATGCTGTTCATCAATGCTCAGACTCAAATACGTCTCGAGTAAATGTTTCGTGTGAATGGATGATGTGCCGGTAGTTTGACTCATCCACGCGGAGCGTAGTTGCGCATAAGTGATGGCGCTCTGCAGCAGTCCCGCATGAAATCGATCAGTTGCATCCACGTGAGTTGTGTCATTCGCGGTTATACTGGTTAGCCATTGCAGACCTATTCCAGTAAGATAGACGAGTAGTAGAACAGCGAGATAAATGAAAAGGTGGACAAAATATTAGGCTGATTAAAAAAGGGTCTTTAGAGATGATTTGAAAAATTTATGTCTTATTTGGCTCATCGGCTGTATGCATCAGTGATGGGTAAACAAATTGCTATTCGATCTCTCTGTTTTATCCCACTAGAAAATACAACTAAAACAATACAGTCGACAACACAATAGAATTGGGCAAAACCAAACAAGATTGAGAAAATACCATATAACAGCAGTGGTTTAAGTGGCTATCAACGGTGTGCTTTGGACCCTGTGGTCCGAAATTCGAACCGCGCCACCCGACTGGCTGTCGTCCGGTTCAATACCACACCTAATCTAGCGCGGGACCTTATGTGGTTCACCACTCCAAGTCCCATGGGGCTTAGGTTGCCGGTGTCCATCACTGAACAGCGGGTCCACGTGACTATGGGGTTCCACCCCGTCTGCTGTTCATCACACTTAGGTGTGTACTAAAAAATAATAAAAAATCTGTGCCAATGATCAGACGGTAAATAAAAGGCTAAAACGTCAATCCTATCGAGTTTAGTTCGAGCATATAAATTATGAGCCCATTTCGACAGAAATGACCCTGTCGCAAGGCGAGTAAGTCATATAGAGAAGTTCTGTGATCACCGAATTAGAAACGAATCCGTAATAAAGTCAATCGGTGACTTTATGGGCAGTCTGAAAAGAAACGGTACTCCATAAAACAAGTTTACGCTTGAAACAGAAACGGATAAGACGTAATATAACCGCAGAGTAATCACAGTTTCCATCCTGAAACCAGTAGCATGTCCAGGTTGTACATAAATGAAATAGCAACAAACGAAAACTGAGTAGTGGAAAATCAATTATTTCCCCCATATTAGCGTCTCCGGAGGTCTCAAGCCACGATTTCGCAAGAGAGAGAGAGAGAGTAGTCTACTTCACGGGACAGCGCATCAAGTCCGCAAACTGTTAGGGTCCGATGCCTAGTCTGTCGGACAACGCGTCCGTATCACGAGGCCCTCGTGTAAACGGTGCTCAATGAACCCCATTGGGCAAAACAAGCCGGTAAACATGCACCCCGTGTTCCCGAAGGCAAGTTAAACGCCCTACACACGGTAGACAGATAAAACACATTTAGAACTCTGTTACTCAGAGAGACACCTCACATAACCAAGATAATATGAAACTAATGAAGATTTCCATTGGAGCATCAATCGGCGTTTACCTTGTGTAGAGTCCAGGCTGAATCCGGTATGACAAATGGGCTCACGGGTTCCCATCGATGTGATCAAACCCGGTCCGGATAGGACATCCACACACACCCCGGCTGGATCGAATAGTACAGTGGCCACGATGGTGGGTTGTTGTGGCTCCAGGATCATGTGACTCGAATCCGATTCGGTCACTGGGGGTTGGTTTGCTGCCTGTTGTCGATAGAGACGAACAAAGCCAGTTGAACTGTGTCTTAGCGGATCAGTTGAATCAGATTCCAATTGCAGACGCAACAGTTTCACCGGTCCTGGATAGCTGCTTTGAATGATCACATTTCTACGCACGGTTTTACCCTAATCATCGGGGGCGGAAAAGTAAGGATTGAGGTTTAGATGGAGAAGAGGATAAAAACGCGAGAATTACATAAGTTCTAGGTTTAGTTGTAATGAGAGTAAGAAAACAAATACGAAATGCCTGCACAAATGAGGGTGCAACGCTGGATGGGAAGAACGAAAGACTCACCGGAAATAAGTCGTGCACGATCATTGGATTGGGTAGCATGGATAAACGACCCTCGGTGGCA
>UZAN01040262.1:26070-44714 GCA_900618425.1 Echinostoma caproni
GGTAAGCGGCTAGACGCAATTCTTGACGACGCTGGTCCAGCATATCGATCACGCGTTTCACCCGAGCGGCTCGAACAAGACTCTGTTGCTCAGTTGTGGTCATATTGACGCCCGCCTTATCTGTATATGGGGTCAAATCGACTTGGACCGCATCTGACACACATCGTTTCTCGACTTCCTGTTCGCTAGTCCCGCTGGTGGAAGATTCGGCCAGCATGGGTTTCCGTATATGCGAACCAGAAGAACGGTTTGTTTCTGATTTTTCGGGATTGGTCTGCAGGAATCCCAAAAGACCGTAGAGCAGTGAGTGGAGGCGTGCAGATAAAATGAAGGAAATGTATTTAAACTGCGAGTTGCGTATCATGGATATTTTGTGGCCAACAGACTACTGACAGTAGTGTGAGAATTCCATCTTCGGAAATCGAATGAATAAAGATACAAAAATTACGCAATTGATTAAGTATAGTTCTGCCTAGTCCAAATTGTACACATATCACCAGACGGAACAAAAAATAACAAAACAAATTTCACGTGGACAGTTCACAAATATCGAGTGGTTCGATAAATCACCTCGGTGCTCTCGCTAAATGAAACAGTACTCGAATAAGTTGAATATTCGCTTATCCAAAGCAAATTTTCCTCTAAATTTAAATAGCGAAGTAGAGCAAAATTTAAAAGAAATTAAGCACTTCGAAATGCCATTTTCAGTAAACTTTCAGGAGTTACTTACATCCGGTGCATATGCTTGTAAAATGGCTTCAAGCTCTTCGGCCAGTTCTTCATCTTGAGTCTTCTGAAAACGAGTTCACGGGGAAAATAGTTCTTTTTACGGTGACCAGATGGTCGAAATTTGTTAAAATCATTCGATGGAACAGGCTTTTGAAAGCAACACTGTTTTGAACTGTAAATTGTCAATTATCGCGTCTAGGCCACGATCAAAGCCAACGCCCCCGTTTAAAATGAACACTGGGTCTCACATTATGGCAGATTATATATACATATAGAAAAGCTTGGTGCCAACGCCACAACAATATTAACAATAACGAAAACGAGGGAAGTTTGATTGGGATCCAGAACAAAGTGGGAAGATGGAGAAACAGTTAAACACGGGAAAATGGCAGATGAACGAGATAAAAAATACTTTGTGTTTCACCGTACACTTTTCGATATTTTTCGAGTTGTTTGTTGTTTTTTTACGGGACACGGGATTTCGACAGGCAGACCGTACAGCATTCACGCCGCTGACTTCTATTCTGGGCCATATCTGTCAGCGTCTCTAACCAGCGATAATCTTCATCCCTTTGGCTCCAACCTGGAAGGCAGGCTGCACCAACCGAAGCCAAAGCTGAAGCAAGCTTCTTCATACCTCTAGCCCATGTCATGGTTTGACCGCCGTCCCGCTTCTTTTAGCCTTGCCCGGCAGGTGCGAACAGAGGACGGAAAGTTAGTATATGGGAAGGCATCGCAGGCGGTGTAGAACGATTACTTCTGTGAGAGAACCCGTACAATACCATTCTGATTAATACGAAAGTCTATCGTTTCAGACTGTATATCGCCTTTCTTTTGAACAGAAATGCAACTCCGTTTAATATCGAATACACGAAAGTTATCTAGTTTTATTCTTGCCTAGGTTGTTTGGTTGGACTTTCATTTTCGCCACGTGCAAGTAACTCCATTGAGAATACGACCAGCTCATTTTTGGTACCAGGCTAAGAAGGGACACTCAACAACAGACAGTTCAATGACATAATGCCTGTGACACTCATCCCCATCAATTACCGTGACGTCTTGATCTTAGCCTTCTGTTGGTGTGGCTACAAAACCCGATCTGTCTGTTCAAACGGCTTTCGTCGACCGACATCCCTTGAACATCGTTATTCTTAACACTTTGCTGACACAGGAAGATCTTCATCCATGACCTCACAAGAGTTTGATGGCGTCTAACAGGTGGATTTAAACTTTTAATATGGCTAAATTGCAAAAGATAAAGCTTTTTGAATCCCGTGGGATCTTTACATATACTGCGTTCGGGGAGTGGTAAAAAAGGCACGATCAGACAATAACTCGGTTCAATCACGATGTGACAATTAGACCTTTCAGTACTTTACCCATTCACAGCTTGAACGACTGGAGCATAAACAACTTGGGATGGAAGATAGTTCCAGACAATTTATACTCTGGCGACGAAAGAGTAATGCCGGTAATCCAGCGGCTCCCCTGACTACCCGGTGTGAAACAAATTTCTTAAGGTGATCAATTCTTGATAGTGTCAATGCAGTACTACATGGATGATTAGGTTGGTGCAGTAATTGATATACGATGTCTATATACCTCTTAGAATTTGGTAATATCGTTGAGAAGATATTTCCAGTAATTTCCGTCATTCAACACAGATATTAGATGTTAATATCTCAGTCACTTTTGTTACTACTATCTGCGGAAATACCAGCTCTATTTTATCAAAACTCGGTCAGGGATTCCAGAGGTGGATGGCATACGCGATGTGTTGGCCAATGTGTGCCGATTGCAAGATCTATTTCAAACGGTCCCCAAGTATGTTTGAGTAATCTAACTTGCTTAAGGGCCATTAGTGATGCTCTAAAACAGTGAGTCCTTCCACACAATAACTAACAACTTCTCTTCGTTCAAAGCACGTGATAATGGTTGGTTTCCAAGGGCGAACGAAGGGGAAACGCAATGATATCACCTTGCATTTGGTAGTATTGATCAGAACACCGTGAATGATAGACCAGTGATGAGCTTTGTGGCAGTTTTGTATATACTCGAAGAAATTTTAATGTTCTTCGTGTTTTGATGTTGTTTGCGAATAGTAATCCATGTGTCCCAATGATATCTGGCAGATTTTTATAAATGCTACGAAATAGGAATCCGCGCAAATAGATCATGATAGTGAATCATTAATTCAAGATGTCGTGGTGCGTTGTTGATAAAATTCGGCTGTTACCTGTAATTCTAGAGCTTCTGTAGCAGTAGTTAGTGATTGATTGGATAAAAAGAGTTGGAAAGTCCAAAAAGACCATGTCTACTGCCTTCATGTATAGATTGTTCATGACCAATCATCTACTGCAGGTAACAGGTGGATGGTGCATTATCGATTTTTTCAAAACCCATATTGAAAAGATGACAGAACATTATACTTCTCCTAATAATCCATTAGGTAACCAGTAATAATTAATTTCACTAATTGGGCAGAACAGTAGAAAGTGCAACTAGTTAATAGTTCATGGGTTTCCTTTGACTGTTACCTTTATAAATGGGTGAATTGATACCATGTTTTAAAAACTGAAAAAATACCGTCTTGTCGGATATTCCATGGTATAAGTTTGCCATTATTTCAGATATTACTTTGTCCATGTGTTCAACGTCTAAGGATGTTTTTTTCCTCTCCGGAGATGAACTCTTACGCAACATTAACCATTTGAATTTTTCCGTTTCAGTGGTGATATTGACAGTAGAAAGTTGGGGATGTGGACCATAGGGCAGAAGATGAGGAAGCTGGAATTCAACATTTCACCGGCAGCCAACGCTCTTACACAAGGTTTTAAANATCACCCCCACCCCCACCCCAGTACATGTCTTCGAATCCCACCACCAACGCCCGGCTTTTCCCATTATGTATTGTATAGCAACCGTTTGATTGTTCGAGTCCCCTAACTGCAAAATGTGTCATTGTATATTCAATAAAAGGAAGTAAAAATTCTAAAATGAACGAAAATACATGGTGTGAATATCCTTACTGCCAAGAGCCAAACATCTTTTAGACTCTCGCCAAATGGAATTATTTTGTGCCATTCATGTTTTAATTAAGCCGAGAATGGGTAACAGTCGCTCATTTGGTGTATCGAAAGGATTGATCGAGGTTACGGCATTTGTATATACGGCTAGAGCCGATGAGCCTATGCAGGGACACCAATGGATTACCAGTAGTAGTAGTAGTAGTAGTAGTAGTAGTAGTAGTAGTAGTAGTAGTAGTAGTAGTAGTGGTAGTAGTAGTAGTAGTACACACTGAACTCAGAATACGAACCACACAATACGGATCACGGAACACGAATCAAGCATTAGCAATCACGGACTAGATCACGTCAGTAGTGGACCGCACTGGCACTAGCACGCAATATCCCATGTGCCTGAGACGCGAGGAAATGACTACAGGAGTCGCTGTTCGTTTATTGGAAGAAATAAGGGGGATTAAATAATATGTACAAATTATCCGGGCTTCTACCAATCGCGTTCCAGCATTCCTGGTATCTTTCTGCTTATGTCTGGACCGCATGGTTTCTGATTGTCTGGTGCGATCTACTCATGGCATGTAGTTAGAATCAATGATACGTACACATGTTGTTAACTTCATTCGTGAAGTTTGATTGATTGCAGTTGTCTGAAAACCGTAACGCGTCGCTCCCGGGAACGCATCATCTCGTAGGCTGATATCACCACAAGAATCCACTGTTTCAATTCTAAGTCCAACCTTGATAGTGATTAGATTGTCCCAAAATCCATTTAGCTCCTTTACACGATTATGCATTGGATGTGAAGTTATTAATAAAACATTTTTGCTCCAATGGCTGGTGAGAGTTCTGACATTGTGTTGTATTGTGTTATGTAACTTTTGCAAGCGCTGATGTTTGCATTTTAATTAAAAAAGCTATGCATGCCAACCGTTCCAGGGAACATTTACCGCACCGGAGGGGGTTGTTTACAGATAGCATAGGGTCATTGCACAGTCCCAGGTTAAGCCGAAGTTCACTGGTTTCTCTCGCTCTGTTTGTGAGCAGACGTATCAGTTAAGGTTTGGATACATTTCGGTAAACGTTTATACGAGATGACAATTGTCAAAATTCACAGTGCGTGGAACGATAGGATGGCGTTTTATAAAGTTGAGACAACCATAGTCTCCATTATAAGAATATGACGGAACTAGAAAGAAGGAGCGTGTCTTATCTGCTGCATTGGAGTTGCGTTTACCACCGCTGTAGATACGGGAGAGCGATAAACCACATCAATCAAACGATTTATCTTTGGGCAGCCTTTGTGAGCACCAAAGTGTGTCGGGGAATACATCCAAGAGATCAAGCGGTTCCCATCCGAGATTACTACGAAAATAGAGCAGTACACTGCCACCTTGTTTATGACGCTCACGCTTGAGTGGACACATTCCACGTGGATACAAGTTAGAGTTCAGAATAGTCTGAATATTGATAAAAATATCCCGCTGATCAGTTTTGCAAATGTATTTCAGGAAATAGGTTAAAAAAAGCCTCGTGCTTTGGGGTAAAAACACGTTAGGGATTGTCGATTTAGGAATCCGTTTGCATTATTATTTTTTCTGATCACGCAGCAGTCGGCTAACAGTGATTTGTACTGATTGAACCAAGATCCTTCATTTATCTCTCCTTCAGATAAGTCGATGCTGCTTCCGGAACATAAGTAGCAGAGCAGTACCGTTAACTGCTTGTTTATCCTTTTGGTAACGTAATTTGCACATATGGCGTCGATAATTTGTACCCAATTTTGTTCGCACAATATGGATTCCATACTTGAACGGCGTACTCCGGCCACACACGCAGTACGCCGTTCAAGTATGGAATCCATGGTTAAACCGCGACAGGAAGGCTCTAGATCGTCCGCAAAGGCTGGCAACGAAATTGGTAAAAGATCTATATAACAAGACATACTCCGAAAGACTGCAAATGTTGGAAATCTACTCATCCCAATACCGCCGACTTCGAGGGAACCTAATATTGGCATATCACATACTGCACCAACCCAACCACCCTTACCGTTCTCTGCTGACTTTATCTCATAACGATCACCTCAGGGGACATCCACTAAAGGTGAACAGCCACCTTGATTGCCGGTATCACTCGTTTGCAGTCAGAGTGTGCGGCGCATGGAACTTCTCATCTGATGTGTAGTATGTGCTCCTGCAGCTGAACTATTTAAATCGCAACTTGATAAAACATTGGAACACAAAATTTCAACATCCGTGGGTGATCACGCGCATTATCATTGTTATCATTGTTATTTTCTCTTTGTGAAGTTATTCAAAACATTCTGTAAAAATCCTATGGGGCATGATAAGCTTTAGCTTTGTTAAATCGCCCATAATAAAACTTTGACTTTGACTTTAAAACGAGGACTGCGTCATGTATTGTTAGTGTTTTTCTCGTCTTGTTGTGGCTGATTACTTTCTGCACTGAAGCGGGTTATTTCTGGAACACCTGAGTATCTTAAGTGGTTTCGTAATCTTTCTAGGGGTTGATCTCATATTTTTGCTTCCAACCTAGAAATTTCTTTATCCATCATCTTCTGCTCTACCGCCAGAGAGTTTATATTTGTTTCTAGTGTGGCGTTTTAGGAATTCACTCATTCTTCTATGATTGATATTAACTTCCCGTAATTAGGTAAACTAGTTGTAATGCACTTGAAAATCGGAATTTACACGTTTTTTTGCAGAAGCGTGGATATAATCGTCAACTACCGTTTTAAGTGTGATATGAATATTTTTATTCTTACAATATCAGTCACCCGTTCAACAGCCTAATTCTAAAATTCGCTGAATTAACTCTCACTCTTTTCGCTTTGTCATTACAATCGCGAACCGGTTTGACGCACGGAATCAACATCTTATCTTCACGTAATGAAACAGTCTCCCATCGATCAAGGCACCTGACCAGAATCAAGTCACGTGAAGTTTTAATCATGTAAACACCAGTGTCATTGGATTAAACTGCGATCAAGTGAGCGATCGTGTGAAACAATCACGTCAAATTAGGAAGAAATGTGCGNTGCGTAATGGGGACCTTGTGAAGTTGTCGGTCTGTACGCGCGCTCCATAAAGTTAACCGTGCTTATTTTATTCTCTGCCGATGCGGACTGGTGAGTGAGTGTTCTGACAGGAATGGACATCGACCATCTTGACTGATTTATTCCAAAGCACGATGTTTGTTTGCACTGACCTTTAAGTTTACCAATGATATTTGCCTGTGTTTCAGAAGCCATGAATGCAAACACACAAATTATCGAGCGAACTCGACAAACTCCATTTAGGATATTGTGTGCTTGCACGACACGCAACCTATCACATGAATTGACAACACGGAAGATTGTCGGTGCGATTGCACAAAGTTGCCACGACCAGGAGAGAAAGCGGGAGTAGATCAGATTCCCCTTCGACTTAAACACGGCGATTGTGTGGAAATGAAGGAAGCTCTGTCCACGTCCTCCCTTCCTTTTCATCAGGTTCATTGTGGGTCTTTACGTGATCGACCAGACCTCAACATGCAACTTGTAGTCACCTCCCTATCATATAGCTGCTAACTGGGTTCATGTTCAATACCTCTTCCGTCGCCCTCCACTGGCCCTTGTTCTCCGATTCCGTGTACAAGTGTTTGGTCACTGGTACCCACTGGCTATCTTCAGATGGTAAAAGCTTCGCCTCAAACCATTTCAACCTATGAACAGCAAGACTGTAGAACATCCTCGTTTCTGTGCCTTTTTTCTAGTTTGTGGTATTATTCAAATAATAAAATCAGTATTCTGGTTCGTACTGTTTAAGATCCGGTCATATTACCATACTTTTAAGAGATTTTGTCGACACTAAGTTTCAAAAACCCTCTGGTTTGCGAATATCCTCTACCGTGAAATTCCACATATCATAGGTGAGCAAGAATTAAGTGGTGACTTGACTTGAAATACACACATTGTTGCGGAAGCACATTTGCACAAGGGGTAAGACAAATTGGGTGGTGAATGAAATCGTCTGCCGTCAGCACTTACCGGGTCTGAGTTCTCTTTCGGAACGGGTTCCCCCACCAAATTAGCTAATTCCTCCTCCAGCTCATCCTTATCATCCTCAACACCACTGCCTGCACACAAAACCCGATTAACTTGGTCCACAAAGTCCACGTGAGATTGTGTGCTCCCGGCCGAACGGGCCGATCGGGAACGACGAAGCATTGGATTGCGTTGTTGTCTGTTGTGTCGACAAGTGAGAAATGGAAGGAGTGTTCTCTTTGATGTCATCCAATGAAAGCTTCCTTATTGCAAGCTCTCTATTATATTATCAGAATTCCATCATTTTCAAAGCTCAGGTTAGTATTATAGCAAATCGAGAAGTAATATAAATCTTGAGTGAAGAGAAAACACTTAGATTTTACATCATTTTGTACCCAAGGCACGGAAGCGTTGTGCCCCAATACCAGTTGAACGATGTACCCCCACAATGCTCATTTTGACATTACCATTATCTGTATCAAACAGTCAAAAATCAGTTGAATTCCTTCAAAAAGGAAAAGTAAATCAGATTTATAGGTACAATAATGGGGTGAAATTTGGTGCTCGAAAGTTCAAGCCTTCAATGTTCTCCTAGTGTACACGAGGCTCATTGAATTACATCTTGGCTGGTGCATACTCAGCCATATTCCTATCCCTTAAGAAAAAAATCACTAGTATTTTATTCTGGTTATTTTACGTATCAATACCTCATCAATCGGCCACAGAATTCCCCTTCAACCGGATTGTATGACTGACTAATACGTGCTCATAACAGATATTCATGAAAGGAGCGTCAAAAAAATGTATGCACTCCTGTCATGCATGGTGCATATTACTTCAGGTTGCAACCAGAATTCATCACTTCAACATTTTGGTGATGGTCAAGTAGGGAATGTGGTAGTATCAGCAGGATGGGACAATTCCACAATACCACTTCAAAGAAACTCTTGTGAACAGATGGATAGAATGAAGAGGTGGTCCTGGATACCCCCATGCCATACACATGCATGGGCTCACCGGATTCGACTACGATTGACTTCGTGATAAAATGAGCTGATTGTGGCCTAAGACTAGGTACAATTAGTAAGTTTCGACTAACAACTGAGAGCGATTGCATCCAAACGCCAGTTGAACATATTAGGAATGATTTGGATTCTATCGCTGAATTTTGTCCGGATTATAATAATCAATAGTTTGAGCACTTTAGACGACCAAATCATTTGTGTATTAGATTATTTTAACGTGGATTATCATGTACTTTTTTGTCATACTCATTTCGGATGTTGTAGCGCTTTCATTGCAGTCAAAACACTTGAAACTCAAAGCGTTATATCAAATGTCAAGCGTTAAAATCGATCCCCAAATAAGGGAAATCATAGATTGAAAGTTAAAGCCCCAGGATGAGACAAAGCTCGCTTGCTTTTGTAAGGGCATTGAAACCAAAATAGTCGGAGATATGTACAGTACTGATAGTTGTCGTAATTTCCCTGTTCCTTTCGGGCGCACAATGTTTGAATACGGTGAACAATAATAATGAACAAACAGAAGTGTCAGGAAATACACGAGAACCCATAATCGATACGAATCTTGTGTGCCCTCCGTCCCAGATACACCTTGTACATTGCTTTTTGCCATTCTTTCCGTACCACAATATACGTTCGTTCGTGTTCTCCCTTTGTGAGCTTGTCTGACAGCGAGAGGTGCAATCGAGGGTCGGTGGGAACGATTATCTATTACTCTCATTTCAGAGCGTTCCGCGGGTCTCCATACGTGCTGCAAAAATTCTGTACCCATGTCACACTTTAATTTTTTTTGTGTCGGCGATTACATGTGCTCGGTAGGGCACAAATATCCTGTATTAGTGTATAGGCAATGAACGGCGTATAAATTCTGAGCTCGTAGAAAGATGGTTGTGGTACTAATGTTTTAGGGGTCTCTGAGGTGAAAATTTTGTTTGCAGACATTTTGTATCTCTGCTGGACAATGTCATCAGTGCTACGTCAAAGATGGCCTTGACTAACAAGTCTAGGCAACATCCAGAAACACAATTTCCTGCACGAGGAGCTTACCAAGATATTAACATCCTCACTCCAAGTTCAGCTCATTCAACATCACATCTGATGGGCGTGGTACTATAATAATTTGGCGTACAAAATTTAATCACAGTTCACAAGAATGCGAATTCGATGCAAGATTGAATCTCGTATTTGTATTTTTTACAGTTAATAGATAGTGTGAATTACACGACTTGTAATCAGTAGAACAGGTCCTTATTTCTTAAGATCCTATTTGAGTATTTCAGGAATAATAGCTCGAAAAGAACTGCGCAAGATTGAGAAATACATTGCTCAATAAAATAATGAATACGTGAGTTAAGAATATAACATTTGTCTAAATTATTATGGCTTAATTAAAATCAGTAATTTTATCGACAAGTTTTACAAATACCTTATAAACATGGATCGTGAATGAGGCTTTCAGTTAAAGATTTGTATTACTTTCCAATAGTGAGCACACCTCAAGAACAAACACCTTTTCAACAAAACACAGTGATCAGGTTGCTTATCTAAACACTAACAAAACGTGTCTGTTAAACATGTTAAACACAGTTCGTATACACTTCTTTTATGGCAGGTATCAAATGTTGCATTAGAGTAATTCTGCATGATTATTATGGGTGAACTACTGTGCGACAGTCACTATACTAAAAATCCAAGTAATTGTGGCAGCCTTTTCTTTCAAGTCATTTGATTTACAATGAGGTCATTTTAGTCAACCTTCACGAAATCGCTGTTTGTGTGAAGTATTATTATGCCAACTCAGTTGTGTGACAGTGCACTTTTCGCGTCGTCTCAAAGATGTCGAGGCCACTAAGGTCACTTGATACTGGTGTGACCACTCCTAACATCACACCAGTAAAATTAAACCATGAAGGTGCTATAAGTTTCGATACTAGGCGATAGAGCACAGGGAACCAGTTTTTACATGAATAAAGTTTCCGCCGAAATGAGGACGAAATCCTTATTAAGTATGGTAAAAACGAAATTCTGTATGGTCAGCAAATTGGCAACGAATATTGCATTAACGTCCGTGAGTTGTTCAGTGATGGATGAATTTTGTTCCTGAATGATTTCCTGGCATTCGTAAAATCTATCGACCGATTACGGAATTTTTGCCAAAATTGTGGATCGTTCAATAGAGTATAGTCCTTTATATGATATCAATTACCGGTTGAACAAAATTCAACGCCATTAGACTAGCTCAGAACTGTTTAATAACAAACATTCAGAAGTTTCGATCAAACAGCTGGTCATAGTGCATTCATCGGTAACGATTCGGGGAATGATTTTCAACTGCCGTAAGACTGGTCTTCATTGAGGAGCCGCTTAAATACTCATTTTAGTTGTGACAGGCATCTTACTAAGCGTTACTCAAAGAGCCAAGCGCAGAGCAACCGTACCACTGGCATACGGCTTTCCCGTAGTTAAGAGTAACCCGTCTGTTATTGAAAAACTCGGGGATGCAAGATGCAGTACTGCTACAGAAGAATTTCAAGAAAGACAGTTTGTTGTCTTTATTCTTCTCTTTGCAAAAATGTTACTGAGGCAGGATAAGTGGCATATCCAACCGAAAATTACGTGAGTTACCTGGATCGGAACCAGGATAGGATCAGTATCGTCCTCGGGTTTTGTTGGCCGATTTTCAGACCATGATATATGCGCTTCCATATTGCTACTTCCTCTCGTACCTGGTGCACAACGCTCATCGAGTAAATCATTTCGGATGCTGTTCTAGTCAGCCCATTTTATTTATATCAAAGACCGTATCAGTTAGTAATTTAATACTCAAAAGATAACATAAGTCTTGCTGGTTTATGATCACAGTCAAACTCATACACCGCTAGGAAGATAAATACAGACTGAAGCTCAGATAGTCTTTTTGAGTCACGTACGAGCAAAGAAAAACCTACATACATACATAATTGAAAAGTTCCCGGTTATTTTTACTTGTTCTTTCATTCGAGAAATATAATATCGTTATTTCAGATAGTACTGGTTTAAAATTAAGAATAACAGGCTATGGCAACCGCCTATCGGTGGCATTGGTTCGAATGTTTCAAAATCGGGTTTTCCTAACATAAGATGTTCAATGTTGGCATACGAGTTTCGATGAGAAACAGTGATAAACAAACCACCATCTGGAGTGAATAAATCAAGTAGTTGCTCAACAGTTGAAATAGCGTAAGTCGTTGCATCAATCTTGATGGTGTTCATTTGCACTATACTATGTTCCTATGCTGCAGTTATCTCCGCACACAGGTTAATGGTGGATGACTGGAGTCAAGTCAACATTATCTTTATGCACCCATAACGGATAAATTTCTAGCTTCCTACATCTTCATTAGTGTGAATATTATGAATAAAATTGCAGTTGAATAATAAATTAGCGGAATCTGAAATTACTGAAGCAACCGCTTGCGCATAAAGTTCATTGGTTGTGTTTTGTGATTTGAGAAGGACACGCGGCCGTAAACGGAATCGATATGGTTTGTATCTTCATTTGACCATTCTCAATGCCAAAGTCGTCAGTTATCATGCTTATTTCCGTAGCGGGTCAACGTAACCTTCAATAATAGTTTAGAGTGTCAAGCTTGGGTTTGAAGGGTTTGAAGTCCCGACCCGACTGTTTGCGATTCGACTCCTGACAGGGACACAAAAAGTACGCACTGCTGACGAGTCCCAAACAGGACGAAACAGCTGTCCAGTGCTCTTTGCGGGTTATCACAAACACTCCCATCGCATTGGAATTCAGAATTTGATCAGTGCATGCATACGTGAAACTAAACATCTAGTTATCGAAAACACAACACTGAGAATGAGGCACCTCAATCACAATGGTCAAAAAATGCAGATCATTAGTCAATCAATTTGGAGGTCACTCATCGAGATCGTTCGACAGCCGTTCACATTAAGCAATTTGCTCGATTGTTTGCGTCTGTTATCAAACCCAATTCTGAGGGTCTGTTAAATTACAAATTACAGTATTGCAAATGATAAACCAGATTAAAACACTAACTCGTTTAAATACACCGGAAAAAATAACTTTTTTTTCTCAAATATCTCACTGTAAAATAAAATGAGTGAAATATACTACGATCAAATGGAATCTTTAGAAAAGTGTACAAACCAGGGTGAATTTAGCTAACCAAATCAAAAGGATGCCTGAAACAAGTTGATTGTATAAAGTCTTTCGCCGTTCACGAAGTTTGCAATCGAAAGATGATAACCTAATTCGACTATTTTAAATATTTCTTATCCCGTCTGGGAGAGGAACTTTTAAATTGCAACTTGCTGGATTGTGAACGTATTGCATCAAATGTTCATTCTGCACAACTCTCGTAACTGGTAACACAATAAACCACATATTGCTGTCATCCAGGGTGAGTTGTCATTCAACAATCAACTCAAATGTCAATATCCGGTAAAAACGACAGACTGCGTAGTGGAATATGCTCACACGGGCTTGACAGGACCATCAAACAGTCTGACAAAAGAACCTTGTCAAAAAGACAACCACATCATTCAGATTGTTTTCCATCATTTTCAATCCGCTCTGAGTGGTCAGTCGAATTCGATTTAGAATTTCTCCGAATGCGTTTACTCACGTGATTCGGAAGACAACTTCGTAGATATTACCGAAAACATTTACACAATAAACAACGTGTTATTGGGAAGTTCATTTGTTTTACAATCATCGTGTGCCAAATGCCTAATCGTTGAATCTCCCCCCGCCCCCCGCAAAAATTGAAACAGTGTGATTCGTACTAAGTTACCTCTATGTTTTTCGATGTGAAGTAAAACCTTCAATAGTAATATTGATGTGAAATCAGTCTCTGGTGTCATCTCGAGTAGCGCAACTGGCAGTATATGAGATTTTTAGAATTGCATCAATAACTGGGTTTCAAATAGTTAGTATTAAATGTTTTCCGGTTCGGTCGAGGTTCAGCACTCCGGACTTCATGCATGAAAAGGTTGCCTAATTGACAATGCGACAACCCAAGTGATGATTTTGAACGGTTCAATGTATAAGATACACCTCTGATTAGCTCCAGAGAGAGAAATATAGTCGAATGTAGTGTCTTTTAGGGTACGGGCTACCGGATGAACCTGAGAATCATGCATTATGACGAAGTTGTGAAGGTTGAAAGCAATTATTCTTGTCATTGTGGTTACTTCGTTTTATTACTTTCAAAGATAGATGATGCCTCCAGCCGGATCAGTATGGTTAACATAATATTGAAAATCGGTTCTCGTAGCTCGGGTGAACTGAATTCCATTTCGCCTGTTCGCCGAGCTTGGCAATTTGTTTGTTTGTTTGTTTGTGAAGTGGCCACTTCACAAGCACTGATGATGTCACCTCGGCTGGTGATGAAACGTTTGCAAACAAATTGCCAAGCTCGGCGAACAGGCGAAATGGAATTCAGTATGGTTGATCCAACTGGAAGACTCCCTGGGTGAAACTGATAGATAGACGTCAAATATATACGTAGCTTGAGTGGTCTCCTAAACAAAACATCAGAGTGGATATTACGATTTCCACGTGCTTCTTGTAATAAGAAACCTAGTGAAATTGAAAAAATTCCATACAATAAGCAATGTTTCTTGGTCCGTTTATCGATCATTGTTTAATACACTTTTGATCCAAATCCGATAGATGTAGAATCAACCACTGACCGTCCATCCCCACCATCCACACTCCTTAAATTAATATCACGTGGAACAACGCTTAAAAACAGAGAGGAAATGGATTTGATTACGCGAATGCGATGCTAGCTCAGTCTAGCAGAATTGATTGAATTACCTGCTGACTGGTACCAATGTAAACCTAAGCAGGCGTTGTTACCACATCTCCGCTAATCCCAATCATCAATACTATCATGAATTTTCACAAAGCTTGAGTGCAATAATCCTATTGGGCGATATTTGGCCCACGAGGAATAGCATAAGTAAGCATAAGTATGTATGATACGAGAGATGTTTGGCAACGTTGTGAATTGGATCTTGCAGGCAATGGTTGAGCAATGATCCAGGGTATTGATTTGGGGCAAACTGATATGTATTTACGTGTAATTGAAACTCGATAGACTTTTGACGGATTATTTCATAGAGAACATAGGAAGAACTCACCCTACTTTTTAATAACCTCCCCTCGGGCTGATTTCCCACCCCACCCTCTCCGCCGCTTCCCTGACTATTGTCCGTTTTGCCACTGTAGTTATCAAAACTTGCTTGTATAAATACCAGATTGTTTTACGTTGTAGCGGCTGAAGAGATTAAAAGAAATGTTAACATATCGCAGTATTTGTCTTCTATCGGTTCTAATGATCATAAACAGACGACAAACCTTTGTCCGTAAGCAGATAAGAAATACGGACACTGGTAAAAATCCCTCATTCAATGAAAATAACTGTCCTTACTTGATTGCAGCGCAGATCAAATAATGAGTCAAACACGTTAACTCTGATTTCGGTGAGTTTAAAACCTTGGAAATTGGTCATTGTAACCATCGTGAAGAATGCCTGACCAAGAAACCTTAGACGGTTGGAAGTTGGAAAAGATTCAAAAATTTTTCTAGTGTATTTTAATGATGATTCTGAAAAATTGGTTATTTTATAACTCAAGACTTTATGTCAGGTTGAATTAGTGGTTTGTTGCCCGTTTGCCGAAAGCGCATTCCTCTTTGTCTTATTTACTGTTACTCTACCCGGTGAAATTATTGCAATCAGACCCTAGCAACTTCAATCTGAACACGATTGAGAATCTGTCTACTTTGCACAAAAGACATGAAAGAGCACTCACAACGAATCACACCACGGACGCCCCAATCGGATGCGCAATAGGGAATTGCACATCATAAGTTTAGATATCAAACATCTTGGACCCGGTTTCTAACCGGCTGAATAGGGTACTAAATAACTAGGGATGACAAAGGGATATTGCGCATCCGATGACATCTCTTTTTGTAAATAAACATGGTCAGCTGTAGAACTAGAAACGAAACACTATTATCGTACGGTTGGTACGGGTAGTATCCAATGGTTTTTTTATTTTTCTTAAATAAATGTCGACTGTTGTCGAGGAAAATCCAGTTTATCTGTCTATAAATAGCCCACTGAGGCACTAGAAGTTTCCATCATCACCTTTTTCGTCAAACGCGAAATATTTGGTTTTCTAGAATATATACGCGGGTTTGTGTTTGTTTGCGTGGGTAAATAGGCATCATAACTAGCGAACTTGTTAAACGTCTTAGATAATGCAATTTAATTTCGCGTGATCAGTCACAAAGAACCCGCTTTCAACCAACACCGATAAATCATTTTATAGACTAACTCACTGATTGCAAAGATGTATCCCTGAAAAACATACTTTTGTCGTCATCCATAACGGAGATCAGATGAAAATCAATGCAATAAAAATTGAATCGACCACCGAGTATTGTGAGAAGCATTTTTTCTTTCGGAAACTGTTGTTTCAATTGGAATGTCTGTCTCTTAATTTCAGACAAGTCACGATCCCATGACACGTCATCACTGAAGCCGTTTATGTCACCGCTGCTTACTTCACACTGTCATTGTTATTTTAGTAGAAATTGTAATAAAACTTTGACTTGGATATAATTAATCTTCTTTAGTTATTCATATTTCAAGTAGAGTCAAGTGAACAAAACAATTGGCTAGTGAAAACTCTTCAATTTTCACTGTACTCTGAACACTCTAAACGACGTTTGTTATGTGGTGTATCTGTACGATTACTTTATACTTAAGGACCATTTGAGCAACATTTTCACAACTGCTTACATAATTCAGCTAGTTCATTTTCAGGGTGTCCGATGGGGATTCCTAATCAAGTACCTCTTGGATTACGCGGAAAAGGGCATGTGTCGGTGAATTAGGCCAATCCTTTCGGGTACCCGCATCACCTTGACTCACTAAGGACAATGAAACGAACGAGAGTAACCTAAAGAGTAGCAGAAACCACCGACACAAACATGAGAAGACCACAGCTGAGTTTGTTGCTGTCGTCAATCAGCGGCTTATATGGGTTGTCAGATTGCAATACAAGAGGGGCAACAGTTTTGAGAGTTTGCACTCAAAAAATCTAAATCCCGACCAGTGGCATTACGTATAAGAAGTTACAGTCACGTGTCAACAGATAATGCGTTTGGCCGTGTGGTCGAAACGGCACTGATCTCTGTCGGCACCTACTCTCACAACAGCATGTATGTACTAGGATAACGTAAAATGTCAAGAACCAATCGAAGCGCAACCGAGCAAGCAGCCGGATGCGTTGTATTAACTCACTTGAATTTGCGAACACGAAAGGACAGGCACCACAGATTTCCAGTTCAACGGTGAATATACTCTGTGAAAGAAAGTGATAAGCAGCAAGTAGATGCGCGCAAACTGTATGTACTTCACAAAGTAGTGATCAGAGTTACATTTAGTCGCATGAGTATGACGACGGAGGTTGATTATACTGCAATCAGAATAGTCGGTGACTTTTGTGATGTTATTTGAGACGAGTATGACATTGAACCAGGATGTTTTATGAAAACCGATACAAGCGTAGCCCACAGGGCGATTTCACTGAATGTGGCGAATTTGTGTTACGTGTGATTTGCTCATTACCTATCTTTTTCCGATCTTCTCCACACGCGTGGCGAATAAGGTTCTTTTCGTTTGTATTGTGCAGTATTATCCAAGCCGCAATTCCGTTTTTTAACGAGCCAGAATAGAAACACAAGTGTTTATCTTTTTTAGAACACAAGATCTTCCCTGCGATACTTACATCAGATCAGGTTTTCATTTAGCATTGTCCAGTGTTAGCATTACTGATTCAGTTAGTCCCTCTGCCTCATGCGACTGGAATATGCTTTGACCTGGTCTACGAGTAGATTGTCTTAGGGGGCAGTGTCCAGACCCTGATTGGGTATGAGAGTTACCATAACATGTTCAAATGGTGATTACAGACCGTTCGAATACCGTAACTAGCTGCTTTATTAGTTCGTATTGTATCTGGTTATCTGAAACAATAAATTCGATACTGCTGAAAGCAGCATACAACCCGGATGTTAGAAGGTAAGCTTTCAAATCGGAAAAGGTCTTAGGGTGATAAGTCTCATATAAAGTCTGAAGAAGATATACATGGCTGCTAGCACAGTGGACTGGAGTTCATTGGATGCAGACACTTCTCCCAACGGTGCGGTGTGCGTGAGAGAAAGAAATTATTGAATGACGCACAACCACCTGATTTGGAAGCGTATAGGACTGAAAATCAATTATTCCAGCTGTGTGATGCTTCTTCTATATAAGACAAAAGAACTGCGTGATGGCGGAATGGTTCTCTCCTGTGGCGCCATTAAACATTCCTCAATAAAGCATAATTTAACGATGTCTGAAATCGAGCACCTCACATTTTACTACTCTCTGAAGCGTCAACAGCATCTGCCGAAAGATCTTGACGAAAATATTTCCTTATTACCTAGTCAATTGGAACATAATATGCAAGGTCAAACCAGCGGTACTAGTGATATATCTGTTGCAATAAAAAAAACTCAGGAACACAATAACCTCGAATTTTCCTATCTTGAGTGAAGTTGAGTCGTGTAAATCTGGCTGAGAAACGTTTGTGCCTGTTTACCTAACCGGACGATTGTGTCAAAACCGCATCGTTATAAATTAAGGTGATGTCCTGATGTCTGTCTTCCGGTGGTTGTGGTGGTGGTGGTGGTGGTGGTGGTGGTGGTGGTGGTGGTGGTGGTGGTGGTGGTGGTGGTGGTGGTGGTGG
>UZAN01040262.1:45133-56690 GCA_900618425.1 Echinostoma caproni
GGTCGTGGTGGTCGTCGTCGTGATCGTGGTAGTCGTGGTAATCGTCCACGTCGTTGTGCTAGTTAGACGAATTCCCACTAAATATCAGTGTCCGGAGTAACCTTTGCTTTTCGATCGATCCTTTTTACCTTCGGAACTTAGTGATCTAGCAATAGGGAACCGTCTTTCCTACTTGTACGCACTTTTTGAAGAAACAGAATAATTCTCAATATTAGATGTTGTCCTGAAAACTCGTTTCTGAACTTCTTTTGTATTAGCCTCCCTGAACACTAATCTTTTGAAATATGCTAATTCTGTGATAAATCAACTTAAATGACTGTTTACTTATGGTCAGCGTCAACTGCTTACGCTTGAGAGAAAACCGCCCGCTTCAATTGTGAAACAGTGCAAAGGGCTTTTTCTTTCAACCGGATTGATTTGTCAGGAATAAGACGTTTAAGTTCTCATGTTTCACGAAATCTCAGACCCAAACGCCAGACAAGGTGCGCTTTGTAGCTATCAGTTAAGTCCATCCTACAACGATTGACAATTGCGACCTGCGTTGCACGAGCAACGAAAGGTAAATACAAGGCGACAGGCTTTCCTCACGACAAACGCACAAACGATGCAAGACGATGTGTGGACGGGCTTATGAGTTGTGATTGCCCATTGCCGTTTGACTCAGTTCCGTTGGGTAAAAGTGCAACTGAACCACAGCTGAAAATTCTACTCATCGTACTGGATCACCTGGTTTATGTACTGGTCTCCACAAGGAGAAATATTGCAAGATGTGCTCGACTCTGGAATGGCTCTGTGGTTCATGTGAGTATTCCTCGTCTGATGTGGGAACACTTAACCGCCAATCAGCTTCAAGATATAGGAGTGCTCTTTTCCTTCAGATTTTCAATCCCACGGATGAATTAATTTAGTCTCAACGACAGACGTTCTAAAGACTCTGAGTCAACTTTCAGTAGGTAAATCTTTTCCCCCGGGTTCACCATCAAAGCATGAACCGAAAAATTCCACTCATCGTAATTGAGTTATTAAACTTTTGTCAGGCCCAGGGAAAACCCGTGATTGTTGAAGATCTTGAATAGAACTCGTTCCGCGGAAAAGAACGACACAGTGCGAGTCAATCGGTTTTGCTTTTATGTTACTGAAATCGTTTTGGAAAAATAAGTAATTTGAATCGTGTGAGGTCGCTCTCTGATTCCAATGCGCCTTCCCAGTTTTCTCACAAATGAGCAGTATCTGCGCATTTGGTGCCAATGCGCATGTTGTGCAATCTGTGGTGTTCACATTAGACAGAGGCGCTGATGTACTTCGCTTGTCATTTCTGTCGATTACGTCAACGAATTCCACTCACTTACTTGAAGGTTACTCATTCGGATTGCTTTTGGATTTTATTCAATTGACAACAGTGTGGTTGTTGTTCGTGTGAACCATTTTTGCACACAGGACTCAGTTGACTCCCTGCAACGATTAAAAACCGTGTTTTGATGTGCTATTCGGTTTAAATTCATCTTCTTGCTTTTCACTAACAATCTTCCTATTCGATAAAAGCTTTGTCAGTTGCATTTTAACCGATGGTTTATCCATTGGGTGCCCTTATTCAACTGATCACTGTTGTGCTCTTCTCTAGGACAGCTTTAGTGACAATTCAAGCTGGTTTCCATCACGTTTGGTTGGGCTGAGCACTATCAGATGCACTCATATTCGCTTCAGCCCCAAGGATGCCTCCTGTCACAGAGCTCTATTTGTTATTCTCCTTTTTGGTGTTGTGAATAATCAAAATACACTCAAGGTCGATACTGTCAATTACCTGGGGAGTGTCCTGGCTGACCTCACTTCTCATATCCTCCCTATCTCTTAAATTCTTTCCATATAAATCCTGGTTTAACCATGGTGGTCTGGTTTGAGTTAGTTATTTGTAAACATACAGATATTTTTAAATAATTTGATTAACAGATTATTGTGTAATGAAGTTCATTCTTTGCATGCTGAACTGGCAAAATTCTTGTCTGAGAATGGTATGCAATTCACGTCTCTACTTCAACTGCTTACAGAACCAGTATAGTCCCTCGGATTGCTCGCTTTGTGGTCAGCCATGCATGAACTACTCGAAGATACACCTGTACAGTAGATTGTTTTTTCCTCGCTATCTTTTTTCATTGTCCATCTGAGGTATACTACTTCACTTCTCAGCATTTTTAATTTCACAAAGCGTTCAAAATTCCTCGTCTGGGTGCATAAAGCTTATATTGATTTGATATGACAGGATAGCTCACAATTCAACTGAACTATAAGACCATCACATACAGATTTGCGAAATGGCTTGTTTGCAAATATTTGGACAAATGTTGTTCATAGGTTGAGTATGGTTGAGGAGACTCGTACCTGCAGAAACGCCTTCTCGCTTCATGCCATTCCGAAACCGTTCCGACTTATTGGTTCACAGGTTCCTAACAAACTGTCACCCAAATCGAAATACGTTAGAGATTATCACGTTATTCAGCCCTGCTCGTTTTGATACGTTGCAGTGAACTTTGTCCACAAAAACCCCGTTTAGGACCCACTAATCTACTGATAAGGAGAACCTCCACAAAACATACATTTACGTATACCATCGATGACAACGTATATGGTCCAATAGGAAAGTGCTGTACAAGCCAATAATCGATACCTCTTCGTACATCCAGTAGCGGAGATATATTAAAAACTAAGCAGTTTCAGTCATTTCATTTTTATTTCTATACTCACGCAGCATCGTCCTGTCATTCACACACCTGAAACACACTGGTGACACCAGTTCTCTTCTCAGTAGATTTCTTGAGTATGCATGTCCACAGGTTTGAACTCCGCATTCTTCGCAAGGAAGATGAATTACTACTGGCCACCCGATTCGCATCCGGATTTCCGGGATTGAGGTTACCTCCAGATCATCCACTTCCAAGCCAGATAACAACATGGTGAAAAACCAAATGCTGTCTTTTAGGCGCCCCTTCCACCCCAGAATAAACTTTCCTACGCAAACTTGATTGCATACCCCTAAATAAACTCACCAATTGTAAAATATACTACATGATAAATAGAACGTTTGATTGAGATGAAGGTGATTGAAAAAACCGTACACAGTAATCACACTAGTCGATTTTTTAATGTCCAAATTGAATTGCAAGAAGTTATTCTTAAGGTGTCTGACTTATATCAGCACAAACAGGAGGACACTTTCAATTACATCACTTTTTAAAATGTTACGAATTTTAATAAACAAGACAAAATCTGGGATTGTGTGTGTAAAACACCTGTAGACCGGGAGATCCATTGAAAAATCGATTGGTTACATTTCATTTCATGTCCAACGAAAGCCTCAAACATGCAAAACCATCTATAGCCCGGCTCTTAAAATACATTCTCCAAGTATGCGACGGTCTTTGTGTTGACACATTTATCTGGCAACCTGGGAACGTGCAACGCCTTTAAAAGAGAAAAATGTAACGTTTGTTGCAAATTTGACAAATGATATATTTTAAAGCCCAATCACAAATTTTGATGTACTCCACCAGTAGTAAGTACTGGGAACTTGATAAATACACTAGTCATGCTCTCGTAGTAGTACAAACGCAGATCGACGGAACCAAAAATGCAGCAGCTATAAACAGTTGCGTCTTGTGCGACATTTGTCACAATCGGCCGAGTGATCAATCGTGGGACTTTTCACCGGACGTTTCAGATAAAAATCAAATCAAATTTACATAGTTAGGAGAAAAAACTCTAAGATTGTTGAGAGTTTACATGGCGTATGTAAAAAGTTAAATAGCTGACAAGTTCCACAGTTGGATGAATAAAACAATTAAAATTATTAACGAATTTCGCGTGGAATTATCTATAGAAGTAAAATATCATCGAATCACAAAACATCCTCATAAAATTACAACTTTCAAAGTGGACAACCGAGCTGTCACAAAACAATTTGCGTTGGGAAAATTCAAGCAGTGCAGCACGCAGGTACACAACAAAGAAGAAAGAAGGACACCTACTTAGAACAACTGTTGGTAACTGTCATCCTGATATCATCAATACCGGGAAATAAACCACCGTGGGAAATAGACATCAAACAAAAGATTAAAGGTAGAAAAAACTCCGCCATACGCCTAGTTTTTTATTGGAAACTATAGTCAGATTGCTGAGATGATGGAGAATGCAAGATATCCACAAACCACTTAAACCACTTGAACGAAAATGCACGGACAACGGCAGGAGTACCCTTAGGTAAAAAGTCAATTAAAAGGCCTATGTTAGACATACTGTAATTAATTTATCAGCAATGGTTTTTGACCATTAGTAGGCAGTGTCGGGAAGGTTTGTTCACAACTTCCATAATTATACTTTATGGGGATCAATGACCACATGAATTCGATTCGGAATCTTTGACCAAACGCGATCAAAACGGAATCTGAAGATTATCTTGAAACTTTGTTTTATTCGAACAGATCAGTGAATCCAACTGGAACAGGTGTATGTGCCACTCACACCATCCGGGTTATTTGAACGATGAATCAAAGTGAGAACATGGAAGATACTGAAGCAAAATGCTGGAAACAGATGTAAGTAAACAAACAAAAGCAGACGGTTTTCATACTACAAGCACCGTTTCTCTGGTCAGTGATGAACTATTAACAAACGAATCGCACCTGGTTCGGCAAACAGTCAAATATAAATTTGGTAAACTAAGCCAATTCACTATTATGCATAAGTTTCATTCCACTATATGTAAATTCATCAATTTGTTTCAAAAATGTTGACTTCCATGATGTTTTGAGTGAGAAATTAATAATGCAAGCTTTGTGCGCTTTCGTCTCCTGTGGCACACTCCTAAATCACCGAAGGCTTCATTCTGGAATTCATGTTCTTGACAAGTTCACTCACTGGCACGGTAATATGGGTGACATGATGGTTAGACCGAACAGATGTCTTTTTCAGGTGAGAGGTATTTATTCACCCTACATCCATTCAAAGGGTTCACAACCTACATGTTGCCTCGAGCTGAGTCATCACTAGTTTATACCAATCGCAAAATGATAACAATTCGATCATTGCACATGTGAATGATCCCCGATTGACTGATTTATTGAGTATAACGCTTTTTGAACAGTCACTTCGTTTTGTAAGTTTTTAACGGGTGGTTAATCCTAGTGTTTTCAAGTCACAGAGTCGTACCCAAACGTGGGATGAATGACCAAAAACATGAATACCTGGAACTTATTCTCTAGCCCAATCTTTGTTCCACTGAGATCGACACTGACGGCCCTGTGATTATGATCTCGTGTTCCCACCTTGGTGAAGAACTGCACTCGAAATCAAAGTAACTTCACAGTATGCGATAATCTGCTCAACTTTTGTAGACATAATTTTACGTGCCATTGTAATAGAGCGCTGAATAATGTTAAGAAGTGAACCTAAGTGAACAGAAAGGTAGGCGAACTCTACAAAGTTAAGTAATTCAGAATTTTCAAATGGATCTGTGTCAAATTGAATGACGCTCAGTTTAATTTTCGTCCGATCAACGTGGAACTCCCAGAACGACCTCCAACTAACCAAAATAGTCCCAGCTATTTCAGGATAGTTCTGTTCATGTGGAAACTGCGTCTGTCTAAAAAACGTAGTTCAGCAATGAAAATCGTAATTTCAATTTTGGATACAACGCGTTACTCAGTAAGTTTGACTTGTACAGTGCTCAGTCGAATCGCTTGTCAACTGTCCACTGTCGTGTGGAGAAAGCAGGCTACTAGAAACGGATGCAAAAGTAACCGATTTATAAGTGGATCAGTGAAAACGTACGCTTACTAGTAGAAGCGAAGAGTTGAAACGTGCATATCTTGGTAGGATTAGTATATTTGACATCATCATTCCGACAAGAAGGTCCTCTCGCTCAACACGCTCACACAGATGACCCATTTGGTACGGCAAACAGGGATTCAACTCGGCAATTCTCAAGTCCACAGTTTATTTGCCTTATTCACCCGTCTAGATGAATATGCCTTACAGTCCTGGCTAACTCATAATGAATGCTATTCAGGTCAATTCCCTGTCGGAAAGCATGTTTCAGCTGACAAACAAACAACCTCTCTGATTTACTGGTTTACTATTTATTGTTTGAATCTCCGATCACTTTGAGGGGAAACTTTACGAACATCGGAACAATCGGGACTGATCTAATCGCATTTCCATGATATATGTTTTGCAAAACAAACACAATCACAGAACTGAACAATCGACGTAGATACCAATCAATTGTTCAGGAAACGACTTTTGCACCCGTTGTAGTAAACCAGTCTTGGCGTTTTATAATTCGTTTTAGGATAGCTAATTACTTGGTATCAAGTCCACAAGTGTGTTGGTATTTGCTAACTTTTCAACAGTTCCGTCATTACCGCCACAAAAGTCTTTAACTAGAAGCAAACAACCAAACTTCCAAATGGTGGAGCAAATCAGTGGGGATTATGGTGTACGCAGTCAAATAAATGAGTTGCTCTGTCTTTATAGGGCTTTTCGGTGGTATTCGGGACACGTTCAAGCTGAGCAGGGAAACTGAGCATATCTGTCCAACTAAGGGAAGCTCGTTTAAACGGTCCCCTTCGTTTTCGACCCGTTCAACTTGAAGTTCGCGTTCTTAAATGCAACACCTTGAAATAAAAACAACCCTTACATTTTACAAGTATTAGAAATTCCTATCCCCTATTGAACATGATTTAAATGGTAACCTAGAATGAACGTTCATTGTAAATGCCCCGGAAATGCGACTGAAACTCTGAACCGGTGAAATGTTAGTCTTACTGTCGTTGCCGGTAAAAAATATTGCAAACCTTGTCAACAGTCTGCGCATCCTGAGGAAGATAACTTGTACTCATATGAAATACAGCTGGATATGCTAAATGATTCTATCCCTTATTTGAATGTGTTGATCGGCGAAGTGGTAACTAAAAAAATAAGATTTTGGCCCTCATGATACGTGGTTTGAGTCCCTGTAGGGCAACAACGGATTTGCAGTGTAGTTGTTAATTCCGGTACGCCTAAATTATTATCGATAGGATATCTCCCTGCCCCTTGTAATGTATTCAGTTTGTGGGTGCACAGACGAAGACATAGAACAGGGAGAGAGAGAGAGAGACTGTATGAGTTAGCTATTGTGCACCGACGTTGGGTTCAAGCCATCTGGAATAAATTGAAATTTCGTTCAGCTTTTGTAAATTATACACCCCGAGACAAACGTATTGCACCCCCCCCCACCCCCCTCTATACATTGTTCATTGTTCTTTGTCGGTTTAAAGTTTACTTCAAATGTTTATCCCCGAAATAAATGTCACTGGAATTTTCCCATACTGCGGTCCTTTCCAAATTATGAAGAACGATTCCATCTTCTTGCCATGCTAGAGGGTCACTGAAAATCCCTGAAAGAAAGTGTAAACTACCGTATGAACACATGAGTGGGATTTTTCGAGTCAGTGTTTTTTTATGCCCATAACAATTGCGCAGTCAGTACGCATACATGCCTATGGAATTCTTATCCACAGTTCGAAATTTTCGATGCCTCACATCGGCAGACTAAAACCCACATCGAGTTTGCATGACTAAGTGTGTAACATGTGTTTTGTATTCTGTAGGTTTTGAGTCAATCAGCTGCGAGAGATTACCTGCCTAACCATAATTCAATGTCCACAATCCTGCTACAAGAATGTTAAACTGATTCACGTAGTAATTTGATAGGTGCCAACTGGAGTTTTAAAATCAAGTCAAGTCAAGAAATAATTGTATCACTCGCAAGTGCAAATGCAATCACCAAATGCCAGAAAAGAAAAGTAGGAGTTGAATAAATTAACTGCGAGAAAGGATTTTAATGAATGCTGTGGACAAATCACGGAAAATACGATCTGACAAAGAACACAGGCAATAAATGACAGGAACTGTGAAGAAGTGGTATGGTTTTGTAGGCCTTTGGAGCTTTTTATACTCTGAGCAAATAGGTGAGAGAGAAATCCATTCAGACGGAAACAGGGATGAGACAGTATTCAATGAGCAAGCATATCGAAAACCTCGGTGTGCTCGGATGTAACGTCAAGTATAAACCACGATAAACGATAAAAGTCTGAATGAACTGGATATCACAGAAATATCCTTTTGTAGTCAGCAGAAAACGACCAACCATACGATACTGTTCTGTACGATACAGAAGAAAACTATGCCTGGTGCTTCAATACAAAACGGAAAGACCTGGGGGAAAATTAGACTCTAGTGGACTTTTGGGTTTGCCAGTTGTTCAGAAAAAAACATAATTTGCAAATTTTACAAAAGTTGGTAATGAGGTTCGGGAACTCACCGCATAGAAACCAATAAGATATGGATCTGTAAGTTGATTGCTTTTACACCCCTTTCGGTACACTAAGCAATGATGATCAGTATACGCTAAGTTGTCTGATTCTGAAAGTTACTGAGAGTGGACTCCGATAAACCCCTGCCATTCTGTGTCGACTTTATCTCAAACTGATCACCTCAGTGGTCATCCATTAAAGTTTGGGACTCAGCACAATCATCTCTATTGTCGTCATCACTCGTTTGCAGTCAGAGTGTTCGGCGTATGGAATTCTCTTCCATCCCATGTTGTGTTTGCACCTACAGCTGAATTATTTAGATCGCACTGGAACACAAGATTTCTACTTCTGCGAATGATCATGCATATTAGTATTATTTTCTCTTCGGAAAGTTGTCCAAAAGATTCTGTAAAAATCCTATAGCGCATTATAATGGTTAGCTTTGTTAAATCGCCCATAATAAAACTTTGAATTTGGGCATGCGTGTAATGTGATTTAAAACCTTTATCTCTGAGTCCCAGTCAGAGTACATTCAAGGGGTCAAACAGACTGCGAGAAAACCGAAAGAACAAACCTCATTTACGGTAGGTATGTTGGAGTAGATGCATTACATCAAATCGCACGCTTCACTTTTGGGGGCGTTGTTATTTAATTATGAACCTATGATAAGTTGAGTCATGTAGGGAACTAATGCAACATGTTTTCAAAGTCAACTGGTTCTTCGGTACATACTAGGCCCCCGAGACCACGCATCTTGCTCATTCAGACGTTCAACAAATCATCCGCTGTTGCATCTATGCTATCCATTGAGTAGTCTTGAATCTATGTGCTAACCTGAAATACACACTTCCTAATTCACGGTTATTAACATAATCAATAAAATCGACAACACAAAACAAAACAGAAGCAGAATAATCGATAAATAATCGCTTCATTGAATTCATATCAATCGAATTTTCACAGGGGGTCAGTAGTTCGATCCGGTTGTGAAACAGTCAACCCGATTAAAACGATTAGAATCACAGGGAATGGGCACGACTGGCAAATCCCAACTGCCGTTAAAAAGTTTTCAGTACTTTATGATACGAAAAACCGAAGACAGTGAATGCCCGCAGTTTCTCAACTCAAAAATAAGACTTTTCATCAGTATCTCTTGTAAAACATTGTAAATCAATCCCGTAAGTGGTCGGTTATCCGGATATACTTCAATTATTTTTATGAAATGCTTTAAACTGTAATACATTCATAACCTCTGGTAAAAACAGTGTCAGAGTCCGATTCTAGTCAGATCGGAAGCAGTGAGCACTGATATCCCATTCACCACTAACCTGTGATCTATGACGTAACATACGACTAATCAACTGAGAAATCATGTGGAGAATCAAACCCCTTGCTGCCCGCTTTTCTTTCGGGGCAAGTTTACAATACCTACGAACAGTTAAACAATCAACAATAGACCTGGTTGGGCCCCACAAGCAATGCGAATCCGCCGATCAAACTGAGGACCGAACCCGAGACCTATGAAACACAAAGCGAGCTTACTATCCACTTTATCCCATTGCATCTAATCATTTTGAATTCATGATGTAGCACTAACTTTTTTTCACACTTGCGACGGACATCATGCCTTATCTCCTTGAGCAGTAACCTCCAGATTCACGACTAGGTTGCAAATATTCGGAACTTTAATAACTTTTACCTGAGAGTAGTGGAGAATTTTATTACGTTACGTCTCATTACGTAGTGGATTTTATTTAAACAGCCGTACGGTCAATCAGTAAGGACCTAGTGTGCCCCAGTTGCCACAAACCTCAAGATATATTCGCATCAAATCATCCATTATTCTCAGACAGTAGCTCTTGATGTCTGTTATTATAGCCAATCATTAGATATCCCCACAATGGTTGTCTATGGTTAACATAATAGGTTTACTGTTTCCCGTCATGACACTTCGAGTACGAGGATCCCAAGCATAAGAGTGTGTGGTCATACCGCAAACAGAGTAATTTAAGAAAACACCATTTTTCTCAATCCGATCCGGTTGACCCGTCAGCACACCGAACACCTTTATTCGAGCACCTAAAGTGCAAACCATTAGCTAATGTTAGATGAATTGGGGCCTGTAGAATCAAACATTTATTCCTCCAAGCTGCGAGTTCAGAATGGAGACTGACGAAACTCAAAGTAAATCTACTTCGCCTCCGAGTACGCAGCAAAACAGACTAAATATCAAATGAAAATGGTGCAGCGAGGGGGTTATTGAAGTTTTAATCCCAGTATCCAAAGGTAAATAAGATGGAAGCGATGGAAGTAGATGAGTAGACAGATGCCTCCTTATCGATGGTAACAAGCATGCAGAATACAACATAATGGGTACGAGGCACGTTTATGTAACATCTCTCACAAAGAACTTGTATAACCGGTGCAATTGAGAACTGAGAGAAGAAATGTGCAAAAAGGCAATATTAGCAATAACAAGAACAATTGCATACAGAATATCTCACCTGATGCTAAAATTGTTGTGAGTCGCATGTAAGGGCAGCCACCACTGTGCACGTTTCGTCAGATCAATCGGGGTAACTGAACTTCCAACCCTGTGTGTGTGTTTGAGCTTGTGCAATCTGGACTGACAAGCGCACATTTGGCTATCTCTATGTGGTGCTTATTCGGTCTAACGGTCACGTGTACCTACCAATCAACTGGCTAGGATGCATGTGACTGAGTCGAGTCTGTGAAACGTGATCGGTAAACAAGCGTTTGATTGGATATTCACTTTCAAAAAGCACATCGCGAGACACGAGACGTGATAATCGGTTTTACATGCAAGATGTGATGGATTTCCGAAATATGTTTACCAGCCCCATTCATTGTCCACTTATTGCTCGTGAATGAATGCTGTGGGATATCGGCCACAAGGGAGATTACTGTGCGGAAATTCCTATTGCCCGTAGAAATGGGAGAACGACCAGACAGAGAAGAACCTAACACACATAGCTGATGAGTAATGAGAACCGCGGAGCTGGTCGCGTAACGTTTGAGGAAATATGTGCGACCATTCAAAAGTGCTTTCGTCTAACAAAAACATGAAATATGTCTGAGTTCACAGTCTGGAAAACTTAGGAGCAACGGGTTCACAATATACTAAAGCAAATTTATCGTAATGAACCATAAAAGCAATCTGATCGTTAAACCATTCGTTATATATATAT